>ML664159.1:4460270-4621619 GCA_007570785.1 Antilocapra americana
GTTTTGATTTGCATTTCTCTGATAATGAGTGATGTTGAGCATCTTTTCATGTGTTTGTTAGCCATTTTTATATCTTCTTTGGAGAAATGTCTGTTAAGTTCTTTGGCCCACTTTTTAATTGGGTTGTTTATTTTTCTAGAATGGAGCTGCAGGAGTTGTTTGTATATTTTTGAGATTAATTGTTTGTCTGTTGTTTCATTGGCTATTATTTTCTCCCATTCTGAAGGCTGTCTTTTCACCTTGCTTATAGTTTCCTTTGTTGTGCAAAAGCTTTTAATCAACACACAGAAATCCCTGGCATTCCTATACACTAACAGTGAGAAATCAGAAAGAGAAATTAAGGAAACAATTCCATTCACCATCGAAACAAAAAGAATAAAATACTTAGGAGTATTTCTACCTAAAGAATCAAAAGACTTGTATATAGAAAACTATAGAACACTGATGAAAGAAATCAAGGAGGACACAAACAGATGGAGAAATGTACCGTGCTCATGGATTGGAAGAATCAATATAGTGAAAATGAGTATACTACCTAAAGCAATCTATAGATACAATGCAATTCCTATCAAGCTACCAGAGGTCTTCTTCAAAGAATTAGAACAAATAATTTCTCAATTTGTATGGAAATACAAAAAACCTCGTATAGCCAAAGCAATCTTGAGAAAGAAGAATGGAACGGGCGGAATCAACCTACCGGACTTTAGGCTATACTACAAATCCACAGTCATTAAGACAGTATGGTACTGGCACAAAGACAGAAACATAGATCAATGGAACAGAATAGAAAGCCCAGAGATAAATCCACGCATCTATGGACACCTTATCTTTGACAAAGGAGGCAAGAATATACAATGGAGAAAAGACAATCTCTTTAACAAGTGGTGCTGGGAAAACTGGACAGCCACTTGTAAAAGAATGAAACTAGATCACTTTCTAACACCATACACAAAGATAAACTCAAAATGGATCAAAGATCTAAGCATAAGACCAGAAACTATAAAACTCCTAGAGGATAACATTGGGAAAACACTCTCTGACATAAACCAAAGCGGGATACTCCATGACCCACCTCCCAGAATATTGGAAATAAAAACACGAATAAACAAATGGGACCTAATTAAAATTAAAAGCTTTTGCACAACAAAGGAAACTATAAGCAAGGTGAAAAGACAGTACTCTTCATTTTCATCTTACTAACTTTCCAGTTTTAACCTAAGTTTTTTTAAAATAAGAATTTAAACATAAAATGATAACCTTAAAGAACTAAGGGATATTAGTATTTCATAGTTATTCTTTCTGTTTTTAGTAGTTTTTTTGACCCTTATGAGTGTGTATAATAGTCACTATTAATGTTATTATTTTCTCAGATTTGTTATGAAAATTATACCTTTACTGCAAATGATGTGTTACTTTTTAATCATGGGAAACTATAGCAGTATCTATATTGAACCCAAAATATAATCTGAATATATGTGATCTTACTTTGTATTAACATCTGTACTTTTTATGTATGTGGGGGGATATGTGTTTATTTACTTTAGGTGCATTTTACTACATTTATATGTTCACTGAGATTTTATATAGAGGCATTAAAAAAGCAAACAGGTATAGTCAGTCTTGGGTGTTCATCTTATGTGTGTGTGTATATATATATAGGTTATTGGGGATGCAAAGATATGAAAGATAGAAGAATCTAGTAATTGCCTTTAAGATCAGAGCACAAAGCATTAGTTTGGATTTTACAAGGCCAGCCAGCAACAAAAGAGCAGTAATTTATGAGCTCAGCGTAAAAGAATAGCATAATTGCATTAAAAATTAATGCTAATGAACACTAAAATGGGGAAGGTGGTTATGATGAAAGTTTGTATTCATCTTCTCTGGTTTGAATGATGGCTAGTGGCTTGATTAATGGCTTAATTTCTATCAATTAGCGGGGAAAAATCTCCTGCGAGACAAGGGTAAATTGAGCATTGAATTACATATCTTGCTTTTGTGTGCTAAGAAAAAAGAGCTGCGTATCTCTGATATTAGCCACAGTGACAAATGTGGTGTGCCCTGCGATGTCTGCATTAGCTCTCCTGACAGGCGAGCTGTGTGTGGTTATGGGGTGTTTGGAGATGGCTGGCAGACAGCATTCACTGCAAGCACCTCAGAAACACAACTCTTCCATCTACAGAATTTTAATTAGAGTCAGTAAGAATTCTGAAATAAAATGGACAACAAATAACAACTTCAGAGTCTGTATTCTGCCCTGTTAATCCAGTATACTTCAAATTATATTCCTTTCTTCTATCCAGTAGCTTTGGCTTTGTTGGAATTATTACTTTCATTAAAGTGAGTTTGACTACCCATGTTTATTACATTTGAGACAAGCATAAGGCAATAGTCCATTAATATTTTGTTTAGCCAAATTCTCAGAAACTATTTGAGTTTTTTGTAGCAACAGTTACTGCACAATAAATAAATAACGGGTCTCAAGTAGTAGTTTACTACTCAGATTATCTTCAGGCTTAAATGAAAGAATGACAGGTTTTCTAAAAGTTTTGTTTCTTTTATTCATTAGTAAAGATTTTCAGAATGTGACATATATAATTCTTTAAAAATTTATTTGAGTAAGAAAGATTCCAAAAACATAGGTCTGTAATCTAGCTCAAGATAATGCCAGAAGACCAAGACAATATTTATGGCGTCTCTTCTACTAATAAAGCTATGTTGTATTTTACTGAATGAATAAGCATTAAAATGCAGAATAAGAACAAGACTGAGGACATTTATTATTCTAGTAAATGGTTAAGAAGGTAGAAAAAAGAATGTGTTGCCTGGCAGGAGTGAATAAATACATTATTTGATTAGTAAATAATGACTGGATCACAGTTCAGGGATTGGATATCACTTCTTGACTTTGGCCAAGTTACTTAGCCTCAGTTTCTCATCTGTATAGTGGAAATACTAACACTACTGTCTTTGATGGTCATGATCATTAAATGAGGTGATCCATATGAATCTGCTTAGCACTTAGGGCCATAAATGTAAGCTTCTGGTACTGCCATGGTGACTGCTCCTGCTACCGTAACAGCTCATCTGACCTTTTAAACAACCATTTTAATGAAAAATTAGCCTCTGTGACCTTCCTTACTAGAAAAGAATTCCAGATATTGATGATCAAAACAAGGGTCTATAGACTTACAAACACTACACTAATATACATCTATTTTAAAACATGATTTCTACTAGAGGACTACTATTACAGGGAGTGTGAGTTACTGACATCCGTTAGGATTCCAATGGCCAGAAATTGAGAGGTTTATATACTCACTTCTTAGCTAACTTCTGTATCTTTATTACAATTACCAAATCAGTGCCCTAGTACTATTATTACTAATAGCTCTCAGTTATTCAGTGCTTTTGTGAAGCACTGAATAGCACAGTGCCATTCTCCCTGAGCCCTGTGCCTCCTTTTGTAGCCCTCTATTTTCCTTGATATTACATTGTTTATTTGCATGTGTATTAATCATCTCTCCCATTGAAACATAAGCTCCGTGAGGGAAGAAACTCTTGTCTCTAAACCCTAGTATGCCGAACGCTTGCCTGAGTGCGCTCAACTATTTGGAAGTAGGAAAGGAGACAGAAAGAGGGGGAAGAAAGGAGAGAAGCAACGTCTCAGCCATCCTATGATGTTTCAGCTATTACCCCTATGTCACAGAGGAGAAAATAGACCATCACAGCCCACACATCACACATCGCAGCCCACACATCACAGCCCAAAGGTCACAAAGCTAGTAAGAAGCAGAAACAGCATTTAATCCAAATAGTCTAGACTCAGAGCTGTTATAACTAACCACTTAGAGACATTTAATTTTTTAAGTTACAAATTTCTTATAATTTGACATTGCTCCCCCATGATTTTTTTTAATAGTTACTTTGTGGGTATGCTAAGTCGCTTGAGTCATGTCTGACTCTTGCAACCCTGTGGACTGTAGCCTGCCAGCCTCCTCTGTCCGTGGGATTCTCCAGGGGAGAATACTAGAGTGGGTTGCCATTTCCTCCTCCAGGTGATCTTCCTGACCCAGGGATCAAACCCATGTCTCTTATATCTGCTGCATTGGCAGGTGGGTTCTGCACCATTCACACCACCTGAGAAGCATTCCTTTTAATTTTTAAGTTTCAGCAAGTATTTATTGACTGCTCACTAAATAATAGAGCACACCATGCTGACTGCTGAAGTTGACACAAAAAGGTATGTCCCTGTAGCTGGGAGAAATGAAGCTTTTGCTTATGAAGAGATTAATATCAGTGCAAGGTAACATATGCTGAGAGCCAAATGAATTATGGAAGAGGTCCTTTTCTCACAGATGCCAAGGGAAAGTGATAGGGAGGATTCAGAAAAAGTAAGAGCATTCTAGGTGAGAAGAACTAAATGAGGTGGAATTTATGTAGATTTTCAGTAAGGATTTTGTTCTTCATAAAACCTAGTCTGACTCTCTATTCACTTGCACTTATTAAAATGTTTATCAGAAATTCTTCACTGGTTCAGTCACATTAAAAGTATTCCTGTTACTTAATTTGATATGGATAGCAGTTTGTTGTAGGTCTGTCTTGGACCCCATCCAAGGGGGTTTGTTACAGGAGACACTCCAGGAGCCTCATTGGCAGATATAACTTGGTACTGTACCATAAGCTTCCAGAAGACTGGTAGACAAGCCACATTCGACTTAAGAAGTTTTCTCATCTTTCACGTTATTAATGGATATCAGTTCTGGAAATTAATGCCCAGAGATATGAGATTTATGAACAACCTTAAAATGTTAGTGTTGGATGAATTTCTAATATATATTTTGTATGCTTTGTGAAAGAAACTTATTTAAAATACACTGTTTTGGAGGGAAACTAGCGGCTGTTTAATTAAAATTTTTGTTCATGAGAAGTTGCTTTAACTTTAGAATTCCAAGTAAACTTTATGGGATGTTTTAGTTGTTTATGAATTTTATTGACTAGCCATCTTTATTTGTTTATTTATTGAATAACCAGTTTGTTATTGTTTGCTTTTTTCCTTCTTTTAAAACACTTGAAAATGCTTTACATTTCAAGGACTTTGTTTTGTTTTCACTGTCAGTATTGTACCATAAAAGGGGATTTTTCAGATATTTCCCTTCTTGACTAAAATTTTAGTCTATTTAAACTAAAAATAAGATACTCTTGTATTATTTATGTATTTGTAGCAGTATATTAGTGTATAATTTTTTTCTCCCCTTGGGAGAGAAAAGCAGCATAACTAATTCAGTAACTATGAAGCCAACCAACCCAAACTCTGTAAAATAAAATGCATTTTAACTTTGGGGAAATTCATAAATGATTAATATTCAAAAGGACTCATTTAGCAATGAGATTTTCATGTGTAAGATACCTTTCATGAAACTCATGTGGTCCCTTAGCACATGATTACATCTTGGGAAATAGTGCCATCTGCTGTTTCAGGCAGTGCTGTTTATAGCCTGGCATTGCTGCCAGTTTAGAGATGGGCTTGTTTGTAATCTGCAAATAGTTTACAAATTTACATTTTGTCTTTTCAAATTAAAAATTTATATTGGAACTTGTCATCATTATTTACCAATTTTGTGTAATTGGTAAATACACAAATTTGTGTACCATTTGATAATATTTTCAAGGAAAATTCTATGTGTCATGTGGAATTGTTAAATACAACTTTAAGTAGCAGGTGAGCCTAATTTTTATAAGATCAATGGTAGCAAAATATTTGATTTTAATTTTCATCATAAGAGGAACAAAGTTATACTCCATTCAGCAAGTGAGTTAATACCTGACTTTTTTAGTCTCTAGTGACTTAACTTTTTGACTCCATTATTTTTTCTCTTACTATGAAATATGAAATATTCTACAGACTTCTTGTAAGCAACCTATGAAAGTCATTTTGTTTACCAATAATGTATCTATCAAAAAGCATCAAGTGCAAATATAAATGTTGACTTCATGTTTATCATGATAATATTTTAAAACATCCTTTAATTTTTATTCTCCCAGTTACTTTGTCACTTGTCTTCATTTTTACCTCATGGCTGGAAAATGCAGGATACTTTGTATGCTAGGCACTCATGCCAAGCATATAGACAATAATCAGTTTTAATCCACATTTTTCCCAGTCTTAAAATTGATATAGAAATTTTAAATGACAAATTGGCATGTAAAACTTAAGAGCATGAATTTAAAACAATTTACTATATATTATTGATGTGTTTTATTCTGCTCCCCAAAATGACAAGGTTATACTTAAGACATACATTTGTGGGCATTGATCTTAGAATTTTGGGTATGAAGCAATTTAAAACATGTTTTATGCCTGTTTTCGGACAGCATGGAGCTGAGCTATTTATAAGGTTGGAAATGTAAATATCCTATGAATCTTTCAAATTTTAATTTATATATCACTCTCTTATTCTTTAATTTAAATATCACACTCTTTAAATATCGCCAGTAAAATGTTTCTCCGCATTGAAAGGTAAAAGCTATGTTGGTTTATTTTCATATTGTAAGTTAGGCAGACAGGCTTTCCCCTATCTGTCCTGTCACTCTGTTAGTCCTCATCTTTAAAGAAACACAAAGATAATGTTCTGTTTTTCTTCTAATCTTCTTTCCATCCTTTATAATTTCTCCAGTGCTACTTTGTTAAACATACTGGCTCTTTGGCTAGCTTCTATGATAACACTTCTATTGGTGTCAGGAGCTGGTTGCATGCCCTTATTTAAAGCTACAAACACTGGAAGCTTTAGACATCAAGTACTGTTTGTGAGCTCACCTCTGACATCTAATACTAATGATGTGCTTTGTAAATCCAAATGAGAGAATATGTTAGAGAAAAAAATCCGAAGGGTCAAACAGTTGATACTTATGAGACATCACCCTGAAGTCAGAGATAGTGTTTTTGGTTGGAAACTAATGATTATGAAATAATTTTGGGAGTAATTAAGATCTACACAAACAAATGTGTTTTCATATTGAAAAATTAAAGTTGATTCACCTGGAATGGTTTTTTAATGATTTTTCTATGCTGTATTAATGCTGTTATACACATAAGTAGTAAAATATTATTCTCTGATACAGGATGTGTTAATATCAATAAGTTAGCTGGGCAAAGAATCTGCTCTTCTTTCACGTGCTCAATTTGTATATTACATAATTAAAGTCCACCAGAGCTTTTATTCTAAAGCATGTGAAACTATCTGCTCTTCCATGACACTCTGACAGTGTTCGCTTTTATGCTGGAAAATATATTCTTCCAAAGATGGAAGTGTTGTCTCTAATGGCTGTTATCTCCACACAGTCCATGCAGGATTTCTCGCATAAGAAAAGACTGGTTAGGGCTGTCAGGGACACATCTTCAGCAGCACTGTCTTTCTCTTAAATAAACTGGACCTTGCATAAGACTATATACTTATAATTTGTGATTGGCCAAAAATTGAACCAAAGATTTTTCATAAAATGTTAATTTTTATTTTTTTAGTGTATTAAACCAGATTTACTTTTATACTCTTTATGTGTCATTTAATCTTTGCAGCTTAGTATGTAGAAATTGCTTTGATGCAAATAGCTCTACCTTGTTAAACCAGTTATCACGATTGTTTTTTAAGTAAATACAATTATTCATAAAGCTAAAATCCTAGCATTTTTAGATACCTTGGCTGAGTGTTCAGTAGCTCCTAATTCAGCTGTGTATTCATTTCAGCTTAGACTAACCATGAGAGTGTGTACCATAAAGTTGCATTTTTCCTCCCCATCTGGCATATGAAAAAAATACAAAAATATGAAATGACACATGCCTGTGGCTATTTATTAAAGCACTATTTATAAAAGCAAAGAACTGAGAACAACTCAAATGACCATCAATAGGTATTGGTAGGAAAAAAACTATCATGCAGCCATAATAGGTTACTGTATATCTGTAACATAGAATGAGCAAGTCTCTATACTAAAAGACATAGTGCTAAGTTAGAGAAGTAATATACATAGAAATGTATAGCATGCTAATTTTGTGTGAGAAAGAGAATACGTACGCTTGTATTTTCACAAATAAGCAATGGAAGGATAAAAATCAAAACCTAATAAAAAACAATTGCCTGTGGATTAGAGGAAGAACTAGGAGAATGGTAAGAAAGGAAACCTAGACTTTTCTGAATGATGTTTTAATTCTGACTTTAAAAGAATGTTTTATGCCATCAAATAACAAATATTAATTATGAAAACAATAGAGCAAAAGATGTGAAAACTTTTTAAAAAGCTGAAACAAATGAACCTGTTATATATCAACTTGGTAGCCTAATCACATGGAGAATTATTTCTCCAAGTGACTTTATAGTGTTTTGACAGTTCATCAGTGGAACAAATCCTGAAATCAAAAAGAACCATGAATTTTAAACTGCATAATTCATCTTAATAGTAGTGTTTATCTTATTATTTTGAAACTAATACAAATGCAACTCAGAAAGAACAAGTAAGTGCTTTTGATCATATCTTTAAAGCCTGAGTAATATTCTTAGCATAAGAGGAATGATATGCAAATATAAAAGACTCAACGAAAGTACTATAATCTTAAATTCGGTTGGTAATATCAGCATGAACTTATATTTGTTTTTCTCTTCTAAAAATACATATTTCCTATCCCACCCACTGAAAAATATGAGAAGCAATGACAATCCAAAAACAATGAACACCCCTACTACTCAGGTTATTGTCTTTAAATAAATATCATTTCCCACTAAAAGGAGTCCAAGCCTTTTGGGGAAATGGCTGATTGCAGTCTAATACAGGAACAGTACAAGATGAACCTGGGACCTCTTCAGTTCAATAGCTCAGTCATGTCCAACTCTTTACGACCCCATGGACTGCAGCACGCCAGGCCTCCCTGTCCATCACCAACTCTCAGAGCTTACTCAAACTCATGTCCATTGAGTCGGTGATGCTATCCAACCATCTCATTCTCTGTCATGCCCTGCTCCTTCTGCCTTCAATCTTTCCCAGCATCAGGGTCTTTTCAAATGAGTCAGTTCTTCGCATCAGGTGGCCAGAGTACTGGAGTTTCAGCTTCAGCATCAGTCCTTCCAATGAATATTCAGGATTGATTTCCTTTAGGATGGACTGGTTGGATCTCCTTGCAGTCCAAGGGACTCTCAAGAGTCTTCTGCCACACCACACTTCAAAAGCATCAATTCTTCGGTGCTCAGCTTTCTTTATACCCCAACTCTCACATCCATACATGACTACTGGAAAAACCATAGCCTTGAATAGACGGACCTTTGTTGACAAAGTAATGTCTCTGCTTTTTAATATGCTGTCTAGATAGGTCATAACTTTTCTCCCAAGGAGTAAGAGTCTTTAATTTCATGGCTGTAGTCACCATCTCCAGTGATTTTGGAGCCCAAAAAATAAAGTCCGACACTGTTTCCACTGTTTCCCCATCTATTTGCCATGAAGTGATGGGACCAGATGCCATGATCTTAGTTTTCTGAATGTTGAACTTTAAGCCAACTTTTTCACTCTCCTCTTTCACTTTCACCAAGAGGCTTTTTAGTTCCTCTTCACTTTCTGCCATAAGGGTGGTGTCATCGGCATATCTGAGGTTATTGATATTTCTCCTGGCAATCTTGATTCCAGCTGTGCTTTATCCAGCCCAGCATTTCTCATGATGTACTCTGAATATAAGTTAAATAAGCAGGGTGACAATATACAGCTTCAACGTACTCCTTTTCCTATTTGGAGCCAATCTATTGTTCCATGGCCAGTTCTAACTGTTGCTTCCTTACCTGCATACAGCTTTCTCAAGAGGCAGGTCAGGTGGTCTGGTATTCCCACCTCTTTCAGAATTTTCCACAATTTGTTGTGATCTACACAGTCAAAGGCTTTGATGTAGAAAGTAGAAATAGAGCAGAAATAAAGCAGAAATAGATATTTTTCTGGAACTCTCTTGCTTTTTCGGTGATGCAGCTGATGTTGGCAATTTGATCTCTGGTTCCTCTGCCTTTTCTGAAACCAGATTGAACATCTGGAAGTTCATGGTTCACGTACTGCTGAAGCCTGGCTTGGAGAATTTTGAGCATTACTTTACTACAGTGTGAGATGAGTACAATTGTGCAGTAGTTAGAGCATTCTTTGCATTGCCTTTCTTTGGAATTGGAATGAAAACTGACCTTTTCCAGTCCTGTGGCCACTGTTCAGTTTTCCAAATTTGCTGGCATGTTAAGTGCAGCGCTTTCACAGCATCATCCCTCAAGATTTGAAATAGCTCAATTGAGTAGTGATACTTCCCAAGGCCCACTTGAGTTCACACTCCAGGATGTCTGGCTCTAGTTGAGTGATCATACGATCATGATTATATGGGTCTTCTTTCTAGTCTTAACAGAAGAGGTCATATCAGAAGAATGCTCCCACTCTCGCACTCTTCATATCCAAGCAGCTCCCACTTGGCAAAGGTAGAATAAAAATGTGAAGCCAATGCCCACAGACTGAAGTGCATTAAATATATAATTATTCATGAGCTCATAATAGTCACCTTTGGACCAGAATTGATCAATAAAGGGAAAGAAACAGTCTGCTTTTTCCTGTACAGACTATATTTCAGTCATAAAATAGTCAATGAAGGAAGTTCTTTAGATCAGAGTTAATAAATACAGTACAAATCATAGAATTAGAAAAAAATCACCATATTGGAGTGCCTAATAAAATAATGGATTAAAGCAACAATCGTTAATGTCTGCTAAAACCATTAAGTGAAAGTTTAGTGGAGAACTTAATAATAGGGTAGGATTGACATTGTCTTGAACACACTGATCAACCTTAACATCATTAAAAGTGGAAGAAGCACATCCTAATCTGATGTATTTCGAATTACACAGCACTACCTGTGATGTATGCTTGACCGAAAGAAATTGAACCTGATACTTAAGCCTGCCTAGATCTAACTGCTGGTTTACAGAAAATATGAAGGATAGAAGAACATGTTAAATGACACCATAATCATAAAATCAGCAAAATCCAGAATATAGAAAATTTTAGCAGCTAAATGATCCATTTTCTCCAATAAATAAATGATAATGAAAGGAAGGGTTGGTGGACTGTAAGTGATGAAAAGGAATTTAAGACACTTGTTGACTAAGTGTAATATGTGGTGGACTTTGTTTAGATCCTGTTTCAGACAAACCAACTGTAAAAAAGAAACAAACACTTTTCATGGGCAATCAGTGAAAACTAAACATGGACTATACAAGACGGTATTAAGGAATTGTTCCTAATAATGTTGGATTTAAAGGTAGTATCATAGTTATGTTGCTTGTTTTTTTCCTTAAGACCCTTATCTGAGATGCCTGATAAAATATTTAGGGGTAACATGGCAAGAACTGACTCGTTGGAAAAGACTCTGATGTTGGGAAAGATTGAGGGTTAGAGGAGAAGTAGGGTTCAGAGAATGAGATGGTTGGATGGCATCACCAAGTCAATGAACATGAGTTTCAGCAAACTCCAGGAGATAATGAAGGACGGGGAAGCCTGGCATTCTGGAGGAGCCTGGCAGGCTATAGTCCATGGGGTTGCAAGAGTTGGACATGACGTAGCAACTAAACCACCAATATATCAATGCCTACTTCAATTTTTGGAGGAGGTGGACCTGAATATTTAAAATTAAATCCCACACATAATGCCACCGGAGAAGGAAATGGCAACCCACTCCAGTATTCTTGCCTGGAGAATCCCAGGAACGGAGGAGCCTGGTGGGCTGCCATCTGTGGGGTCACACAGAGTCGGACACGACTGAAGTGACTTAGCAGCAGCAGCATAATGCCATGTTGTTGTTCAGTCACTCAGTCGTGTTTGACTTTATGACACCATGGAAGGGAAACCCATTGATAGATTAAATAAGAATAAGAAAATTAATATATAATTAATTAAAATTAACATATAATTAATATAAATATAATTATATATCATTATAGCAGAGGCTTCCCTGGTAGCTCAGTCAGTAAAGAATCTGCCTACAGTGCATGAGACCCGGGTTCTATCCCTGTGTCAGGAAGATCCCTTGGAGAAGGAATGTTCTATTTGTGGATGTCTAGGAGTAAAATGTTTCTGTTGTAATTTAACCATAATGTCATTTTTTTAATCCAGTTGAATTTCGTAAGTCATAATATTACTTCATAGAAAGAACATTGTTTAGGTATAGTGCTGTTAACAAGCTTACACATCAAAATACATTGACATTATATGTTCTCTTTTAGACCAAACCACCCTGGTAGAACAAGTAAAAAGAGTCAAAGAAATTGAAGCCATTGAAAGTGATTCTTTTGTTCAGCAAACATTCAGATCAAGTAAAGAAATCAAAAAGGTAAGTTTTCATCCAGGCATTATGAATAAGCCTTTACATTCCAACTGAAGAGATGCTTTATTAATGGATTTTAAATATAAGTTCTTCTAGTAGATGAAGTAGGGCAAGAGAGTGTCAGCATGTTATTGAGAGAAAAAATGAATTGGTGAGAATCAGTTTGTTTAAATTGTTAAAAAAAAAAACCTGTAAAAATGTTTCTGGTGGTATTTTTATTTTAAAATTCACCAAGAAGACAAAGTAAAATGTCAACATGACAGTTCTATAGCAGTAATGTGCATTTTGTGAACATACACCATTTTCTTTTCAAATTGATACATCTGCTTTTTGAATTGACATTGCTAGAGAAAATTTAAAAAAGAACTTTAACAATAAAATTATTGCCCAAATAGTAACATATGTCTATCTATACTCTTTATCTATACATGGGTATTACTCAACTCTAATAAAAGGAGCTTTCATTGGCATTTTATTTCTGTTGAGTATTTGATTTATCCTTTCAATGATTATCAGGATTATTTTTTGGAATTTGTGTTCCTTTAGGAAGAAAAGGCTGTCTCCTGTGACATACATGTATTCTTTAATGTCACACATATAATGAAGATGTGGTATAGTTACTATTTATTCAAAAATATTCTGTATCTGTATATATATGTTAATGACTGTATGTATGTCATTCTACTGATGAATGTATTGGATTGGCCAAAACGTTTATCCAGATTCTTCTGTAAGATGGCACAGGAAAACCCAAATGAACTTTTTGGCCAACCCAATATCATAATCCATCCATTTTGTTTCTTCTGATAAGTAGATATTTAAGTAGTTGCAAGTTTGGAGGTACTATATATATGTTTCTAAATATCCTTTCTTATCACTTGAGGATAAATTTTTCAAGATGGAGTTATTTGTTAAAGGTTAATATTGTTTATTTTCTTACCTGTTCCCAAAGTCATTCTCCCCAAATACTGTATCAGTTCAAATTCCACCGCGAAGTACAGGGAGAGGTGTGCCTCTCACACCCTGGTTAACACCTAACTTTTTAAGACCTTGTCAGACTTTTTCATTTTTACTGACCTAATAGGTAAAAATTGACCTTTTATTTTTCTTTTAGCATTTCTTTTGTTGTTAGTGAGATGAAATGCACTCATATATATTCAGTTACCATATATATTTTAAAATGATTCATTCTGGAGACAATGAATTGAGCATGTGCAAGATGCCAGGATGCACTAGACAACCTTGGTTAGTCCATGCCCCTGCCCTGTTATTTTGCTGATTTCGTTTGAACATTTTGTAGTTTGCCACCACAATCTCTGAAGAAAAAGGAGCTGTGAAATGCACGTTCATAAATATAGTTGCCCATTTTATTTAATATCTCACTTGTACATGTTATGAGGTCACTCACTTGTCCTTGTAGAATTGTAATTTATTTTGAAGTTGACTTCAGTAGTATTTGTTTTCTAGGGTTCACCCTTGACTTCCCAGTTCTCACTGAACACACTTAAGATAAATTAGCATTTTCTTTCTGTGGAAATACTTATTCCTCTATGGTTAATACAGTG
The DNA here is from genome assembly GCA_007570785.1 of Antilocapra americana. Classification (NCBI taxonomy): domain Eukaryota; kingdom Metazoa; phylum Chordata; class Mammalia; order Artiodactyla; family Antilocapridae; genus Antilocapra; species Antilocapra americana. The sequence continues at coordinate 4,474,215 of ML664159.1, forward strand.
AGTTTTCTTCTAAATAACTTTTTCCCATTTGGTATTAATTATTAATATAATAAATTTATTTGCAGTTCTGTTCCTCTCTTCTAAGATAGTAGCAGTTCTTCCAGTAACTAGTAAAATAGACAGCAATTGAGGAAACTGATCCAAACCCTGTTTAATATAGTGGAAAGAGCATGACCTTTGGACTCAAGATCTGACTTTGAACTTAACTTTTACACTTCCTACCATGATTTATGATCTAGAGCAGACCTCAACCTCTTTCTAAGCCTCTGTTTCCAAATTAATAACATTAAACTAATAACATCTACTTTTTAGAGTAATTGAGGGTTAAATATAATGATTATCAAATATCTAACATGTTTATTAATCCATTAAATGTTTATTTTTTAATTATAGACTAGAATCTAAATTATTTGATATCTATGTACGTCCTATACACTAAGTATGCATGCTGCTGCTGCTTCTGCTAAGTCGCTTCAGTCGTGTCTGACTCTGTGCGACTACATAGACGGCAGCCCACCAGGCTCTCCCGTCTCTGAGATTCTCCAGGCAAGAACACTGGATTCTCCAGGCGACACTGGTTGCCATTTCCTTCTCTAGTGTGTGAAAGTGAAAAGTGAAGGTGAAGTCACTCTGTTGTGTCTGACTGTTCGTGACCCCATGGATTACAGCCTACCAGGCTCCTCCGTCCATGGGATTTTCCAGGCAAGAGTACTGGAGTGGGGTGCCATTGCCTTCGCCATGGTGTATACAAAACTTGAAAACTTCTACTGTAGGTATTCAGTCTTTCTGAAGTATAAACCTTACTTCATTTTTGTTTCTCCGATATGCCTCTTACTTTCCTTGAGTCTCCCTGCTCACAAATCAGAGTCCTTGCTGATAAACACAGAAATTCTTTAGAATTTCTTAAAAGACTTCTGAAATGTATAAATGCAATAATATCTATATATTTTAATTTCAGGGTTAGTAATTTTTCTACCTTGTTATATTCCCAAGAAATGTTTTAAAATATTATTTCCTATAGTTATTAATCTTAAGATAACTGATTAAATCCAAGAGAAAAACTGTTCTTCCCAAATTTATAACAAATTCTTTGTGTAGTTAAATGGGCTGCCTATGAAAGCAATATAAAGGAATTTCACCTACCTCTCTCATCAAAGGGACCACTGTTATTAATTATTTTAATAATTAGCTTTTGTTTGCTTTAGCTTTTAGTGCTGAGTTGGCAGTTTCAATATGGGTTTTCCTATACTTCCAATTTAGATGCCACAGTTAAGGATTAAAAAGACAAGGATGGAACCCCTAGGGGGTCTCTTCATTTTGTAAGCAACCTTAATAAATCTGTGTGAGGGAAAACCATCTTCTGTCTCAACTATCTTTTAAAAAGAAGTTCCCCTTAACAATAATTCATAAAAGATATAAAATTATAACAGCCTAGCTCTCGGTTGGATAAGAATGACAGAGAAGCAGAAGCAGCCTCAAAATATTAATCCAGCACTGCAAGTTGAGCCACTTAGAAATACGTTTAGTTTAAATATTTTACCAATAATTTTATTTATTTCCTCTAAAATTCAAAGCAGATTACAATAAATCTTACATTTAGCAATTAGGAAGCAATGGTCAAAAGCATGAGATGGAGAGTCAGACCTAGAACCACATTCTGATTCTGCCATTTACTGACTGTATCCTTCAACTATTTAATAGTTTCATTGCACCTTGACTCTCTTCTCTTAAAATGGGGGAAATACCTGTAGCAGAGGTTTTTATGAGGATGAACAAGATATTTATATAAAACAGTTAACCACATGCCTGGCATATATAAGTATTCAAGAAATGAAAGCTGTTGCCATGCCTGATCTTCCTGCTGCTAATCCACCTTCTCCTCTCACTGAAGACCAAGCGCTGGATGTGTGCGCGACTTCCTTCAGAGCAATTTTGAAACAAAATTTTCCATTTTAGTTCTGTCAGAGATTGTTTTATGTAATTTTTAATGTTCTCTAGACCTAAAATTCTCCTTACTTGAGGCTTGGTGATCTGCTGTGTTACCAAGCAAAGAGTTTTAAAATTACTTTACACAGTAATTTACTGGTTTCATGTATAGACATCAGCTTTGAACCAGTTTGTTTCGACACAGCCATTTGGAAATGTTAAAGCATTAAGCAAATGCTATAAAACAATGTTTTATCTTAGCCCCACTTTTTCATATATATTTAAATAACTAAAATAATGATTACCATTATAATGGCTACCATTATACTAGACATTTAACTTTTGTAATTTAACTAGTATCTTAGTTACATTTATAACTGAGGTTCAGCAAATTTTATAATGCATGGTTAAATCTAATAAATGATTGAAAGCGGCATCCAAACCAAATTTGTCCAACACCAGAACCCATTTTTTTCCTACTGATTAAATGTCTCTCATAATTGTAACTCAATGCATATTCCCTGTTAAGGTTAAAGAAGGCATGCTTTGAAGTGACCCTAACAGGGGAATATGCTAAAAAGCCTCAGAAGATGGCATTTACCTTGGTAAATGTACAGTAGGCTAATAAAATATTAGCTATCCAACCCTGGACTTGTATTAATCGTCGCATATCAAAATCATCAGAAGAGCATGGGCCAGCAAAGCATAAATTCGCACTGGACTGTAATATAAAACAGTGGGCCAATTTATTAGTTTAGAAAGTGATATCCCTTCCATTTTCTAAAATGTCTGTGTCTGCAGTATGAGGTAAAGATTCAGGATGTCCAAGAAGATGAATTATTTATCAGGAGATGACTTAGCAAAGGGAGGTAAATTATCTAGAGGACCATTCCATCCAGGTCATGAGGAGATCTTATGGGCTATCCTTTTCTTGAAAATTAAATTATGACACAAGTTTCAACATCCTTCTCTCCTGGACAATTCTACACACATTGGTAGAAAATTGTATCTCTAAAGAAGGCTTTTGTGTAACCTAATGACCCCTTCCATTGGTAGAGTCTTCAGCTGTATAAATTCTACTAATTTAGCTAGGGAGATGTTACCAGAAAAGTGGCCATCACCAGTGTCATGCTAGATGATGTGTCTCCTGCAACACATTGATTTAACTAGTTTTAGCTCTCTACAATCCTATTTCTCTAATGTGAGTAGATAGTCTGATCGTTCCTGATATATCATCAGCTTGAGGAACCAAGATGCAGCTTGTTTTCAGACTGCTCTCCCAGATAAGCTTATTACCAGTTATTCAATCCTAGCATTGTTGTATTTGTCCGATATCCACCAGTGTTCAAAAAGGGTACCTAAGCAGCATGGTCATTTGTACTTTCACTTATAAAGTGCATATTAAAACAAATTGTTTTATTTTTTTTTTATTGTTTTTGCCATACAATGTCATGATATCACCATGGGCCGAGCATCAATCCTGGGCTGGCGATTGATTAGACATATGATAATTAACATGTTTCAGTGCCCTTCTCCCATATCATCCCACCCTTACCCTCATCCACAGAGTCCACGAGTCTATTCTATACATCTGCGTTCCTTTTGCTGTCTAGCATGTTGGGTTCTCGTTACCGTCTTTCTAAATTCCATATATATGCGTTAATATACTGTATTGTTGTTTTTGCTTCTGGCTTACTTCACTCTGGATAATGGGCTCCAGTTTCGTCCATCTGAGTAGAATTGAATAAAAAAAATAAATAAATAAAATAAAAAAAGAGAACTGAATCAATAATAATAATTTTCCTGAATGTAAAAGATGATGAAACTTTTCAATGTATTTTCTAAAATTTGTGAAATCCCCGTTCCTGGTGTCTAAGAGCAAGCAATAGAACTGAAGAATGGAGACCAATAGGCTGTCACTGTACTCACAACGGGATGTTTAACCCAATGTCGTCATGAGTATTTTACATCTAAAATAAATACCTTGAAGTGAAAAAAAAAAAAAAAACAAATTGTTCCAAACTGAACCACCAGGTGGCAGTGCTACTTACAGCCAGATATTTGATTACGGCCATTTTTTTTAAGTCAAATTTTCTCCAAAACAGCTTTCCTCACTTAACTAAAGAAGCAATTAATCATTTTCCTCACGTATTTTTAAATTAACCATTATTAAATAATAACTTTATGTTCTGATCCTAACCATTGAGAACTTTATGTTTTCTTTATATACCTTATGTGTATTTAAGCACTTTTCGAATAAAACTGATGTACTGTGTAGGTAAAAACAAAATCAGATTACTTGATTTTTATAATAGAATGTTATCTCTGCCACCTGAGTATGTGCAGTCCTCATCTTTGGCAGCTAGAATAACAACACTTCACAATTTTTCAAGGTTGTTCAATATGGACAGCCAGTCTCCAGGCTGAGCCCTGTCACAGCCTGGCCTAGTTATGCAGAACAGTATGCCCACTTCAGTATTTTTGCCTGGAGAATTCCATGGACAGAGGAGCCTGGCAGGCTACAGCCCGTGGGATCACACAGAGTCAGACGTGACTGAAGTGATTTGGCACGCACGTACGCATACTCTTTTATTCCCTGTATGGCAACACATGATTTTAAAAAATTGTGTCTTGGACCTCACTGGGCTAGGATACTTGCCACTTCCCTGTGTGCAGAATATGGGGTTTTACTGTTACATATCTTCAGTTTTATAAAAAGTCAGCTTAATATCACTTAGGGCTATGAGTCTTCTATGACTAGTATTTTGGAAATGTAATGTTTGAGGTCTGGGGAAAAATATATTGGCTGCAAAATAAAAGAAAAAGACTTCCAAATCAAATTTACCAAATATTTCTTTAAACATCTCTATTGTAACTTGTTACAATTTGTGTTTACATATATATTTTGGTATTTTTTTGTTAGAGATCTGTCACCCCATCAGCAAAATGTCATCTTCAGTTTGAACAGGGAACATGTCTTCTTATTCTCCCTGGTGTACCCAGTGCTAAGCAGTTAGTAGTGCTTAGTAAGTATTGGTTAAATAGACGATTCTCCAACTATGAGATAAATCATTCTAATAAAGGATTAACTAACTCATGCATATTTCATTTTCTACATGTTTTCCCCAGTGACATCTGTTTTACACTTCATTCAGAGAAGTGGATGTTCAGAAGTAGAAAAGTCAACAAAACATGGAAATTGAAAAGCTATAAGTTTAGAACAATGAGTGTCGGGGAAAAAAGGCTAGTCAATCATCTAGAGTTTTTTAATTTTAACTTTTAATTCCAACTTCTCATCTAGTTTATCTCATCATTCATTTCATATTATCCCTGCAGCCTTGCTGTTAATTAGGCACTTCCCTGACCTTCTCCTCCCTCAGGGAAGATGTTGAAATTAACCTGAATAGCACTATACTCTTGGTCCTCTCCAAGCAGACACAATGAGTTATTAGTCTTTTGTCCCTGGTACTAAGCACAGTACCTGGCCTATAATATTTTATACAGTGGAATAGGAGTCAACCACAAACAGGAATGAAATACTGATATACATGTTAAATGAAAGAAGCCACACACACACCCAAAAAAAAACACATATTGTATGATTCCTTTTATATAAAATGTGTGGAATAGACAAATCTATAAAGACAGAAAGTAAATGAGTGGTTTCCTAGGGATGTCAGAGTTGGGGAGCAATGGGGAGCAGTGACTGCTAATGGGTATGTGTTTTTTTAGGATTATACAGATGTTCTAAAGTTGTTTGGAGTGATAGTTTCAGAACTCTGCTGATGTAATAAAAGCAATATGAATTGTGATATGGAATTATATTTCAATAAAGCAGTTATTGAAGAAATAATAATAAAAATCTTTAGAGTTGCTTCTTATACCTAAAAAGACCAGCTCAATGGAGATATGTTGCCTACTTGTTTCGATTAATAGAATTTACATATGTGTAATGTATATACTTTTTCAATAGTATAGACTCATAAGTACAAATTTCTTAAGAAAAATATGTTGATTTTAAGAATAACATTTTCACAATTTTTTTGTATTTGCTTGTTTGAGGAATAGTCTGATATTCAGTATCCTAGGGCCATGTTGTAGTTAGTATCATCTCAAAGGAGGCCAGTTGAGCAATTATTATTCAAAATCTAAAGTGTTTTATGTTTCAGTCAGTGGAAGCTAGTGAAGTGAAGCATGCAGCAGCCACATCAGGACCAGCATCAGTGGTGGCTGATCCGCCGAGTAATGAAAAGGAAATAGACCCAAGCAGCATCCCTACTGCTATCAAGTACCAAGATGACAATTCTCTGGCTCATCCAAATGTAAGACCCTTAAGCCTTAAGAATGTCAGCTTAAGTCTAGTTCACTGAAGTTAATTCAGACTGCTGTTCTTTTGAGTTGGTGACAAGAAGACCATTGGAGGAAATGGATTCATATATTCACATTTGCCAAAAATAAGACAGCTCGCCCCCAGCCCTTAGAGCTGTTACCAGTATTTGAATCTGGTTTGGGCCACCCTATGTTACTTGATTTCTAGAAGATTCTTTATGTGGTTAAGAAAAGTAGACAAAAAACAGAGTTTTGTTCATATTTTCATCTGGCACTCAGTTCAGTTCAGTAGCTCAGTCGTGTCCGACTCTTTGCTGGCTCTCCTCCTGTTGGCTTATTGACTATGGGCATGTCATTAATGTCATACTGTGCTGTCTTCTGTGAATTAGGGTCATACCACTCTGTCTCTCAGAAAGTTTGTAGGAAATAAACTTTACAAAATGAAATGTAAAATTGCTAATGATTTTTATATTAGTCCTTTTACTCAAACTTTACATGGGTTATTCCAAATAGATGATCTTCAGTTAAGAAGTCATCAAGAGTTAAGTAGTATCTAAATCTTATGCTGAAGGATATATTCTATAAAGATGATTTGTAAGGTCAAATCCAAGTTATTTGACAAACAATGATATTTTTCTTCTTTTTTCTTTTTCATTTCAGTTATTTATTGAGAAAGCTGATGCTGAGGAAAAATGGTTCAAGAGATTAATTGCTCTCCGACAAGAAAGGCTAATGGGCAGTCCTGTGGCCTAAAGTAATATTCATGTGGTTGAATTAACAGTAACATTGGAAATTTAGATCTTTAAATCGTAGTATTAACTCTATACTCTTAAAAATAATTTAGCTGATTATATAAAAAGGGTAATCTCATTTCATTCTTTTCTCGTGTAAGCTCTACTAGTTGTTGATTTGAACTTAATCAAACATTGTGAATATTGAAACTAGTATAAAGTTTAAGAATGCATGAAAATGTCATACTGTTAATTAAGCTAATCCTGGAAGTATTAGTATTAAAATAAATGGTATACAGTAGTGTTTTTGAGTACAATTTGAAAAATATCAAGTTGCTGTTTAAAGACACAATTTTGATTAGTCATGAATATAAAAGAATCAAACTATATGCTGTAAGTATGAGATTTCATCTTCCATGTATTTTAAAACCATTTTGAATGTTTTATTTCATCTTACTGTAAAATTTTAACTACAATAACAAGCACTGTAAACAATCTAAGCAGAATGAGCCATGCTAATCTTAGAGGAATAATATGTTTAGTGTAAAAGCTACTTGAAAATTAAATAAATTAATGGTTTATTTGCTTTGAGATCAGGTTTTAGTAGGTGTTTCTTTGGAACATGTTAGCAGTTCTCAGCTCCTTGTTTTGAAAATTACACATTCACACTAGACCTAACCAGTTGGCCAAATATTCATGATGGAGTATCATTTCTGACAAAACTGGTAAGAGCTCTCACTTCAGCCTTACTTAACCAACTGCTGTGTACTGAAGAAGAAGCCAGCTAATTGTAATTTTGATAAGGCTATCTGTCATTGTGGAATGCCTTTCTCTGGTGGCTGAATGAAAATCAGCTATGCATTCCATACTGAACATGCCAGAGATAAAGGCTGTTAGGCCTGTCTTACAAACTAGTTTTCAACAGCTGACATGAATATTTCCCTTTTCTATTCTGCTCAGTTTTGTATCTGTGAAGACTGTAGCTCAGAACACAAGCTAAGCATGAAAAGTTCTTGTGCTCAGATTACCAATATGTAGGACATTTTGATGCCATCTTTTTATATTTCTGAAACTGCTAAAATTGTAATCCCTGTTAAAAATGAAAACTCTAAATAACTTAAAATCAAGTGCAAAAGGATTAGAAACAGACTGATGACAAAATATTTGCTTTCCATACAAACATATTCTCAATATACTCTAGGGGATATTTTTCCTTAGTTATAAGTAAAGTGCCCAGTATGAACTCAGGTATGTGTGATTTTTAACATATATACATTTTTAGTGACTTTAAAAAGGGACCACAGTTACTGAATAATTTTATATTTCATTATTCAGTTCAGTTGAGTCACTCAGTCGTGTCCAACTCTTGGCGACCCCATGAACTGCAGCACGCCAGGCCTCCATGTCCATCACCAACTCCTGGAATCCACCCAAACCCATGTCCATCGAGTCTGTGATACCATCCAGCCATCTTATCCTCTGTCTTCCCCCTTCTCCCCCTACCCTCAATCCTTCCCAGCATCAGGGTCTTTTCCAGTGAGTCACCTCTTCACATGAGGTGACCAAAGTATTGGAGCTTCAGCTTCAACATCAGTCCTTCCAATGAACACCCAGGACTGAACTCCTTTAGGATGGACTGGTTGGATCTCCTTGCAGTCCAAGGGACTCTCAAGAGTCTTTTTTAACACCACAGTTCAAAAGCATTGATTCTTTGGTGCTCAGCTTTCTTTATAGTCCAACTGTCACATCCATCATGACTACTGGAAAAACCATAGCCTTGATTAGATGGACCTTTGTTGACAAAGTAATGTCTCTGCTTTTTAATATGTTGTCTAGGTTGGTTGTAACTTTCCTTCAAAGGAGTAAGTGTCTTTTAATTCCATGGCTGCAGTCACCATCTGCAGTGATTTTGGAACCCCCCAAAATAAAGTCTGTCACTGTTTCCACTGTTTTCCCATCTATATCCCATGAAGTGATGGGACCAGATGCCATGATCTTAGTTTTCTGAATGTTGAGCTTTAAGCCACTTTTTCACTCTCCTTTTTCACTTTCATCAAGAGGCTTCTTAGTTCCTCTTCACTTTCTGCCATAAGGGTGGTGTCGTCTGCATATCTGAGGTTATTGATATTCCTCCCGGCAATCTTGATTCCAGCTTGTGCTTCTTCCAACCCAGCGTTTCTCATGATGTACTCTGCATATAAGTTAAATAAGCAGGGTGACGAGATACAACCTTGACGTACTCCTTTTCCTATTTGGAACCAGTCTGTTGTTCCGGGTCTAACTGTTGCTTCCTGACCTGCATACAGATTTCTCAAGAGGCAGATCAGATGGTCTGGTATTCCTATCTCTTTTAGAATTTTCCACAGTTTATTGTGATCCACCCAGTCAAAGGCTTTGGCATAGTCAATAAAGCAGAAGTAGATGTTTTTCTGGAACTCTCTTGCTTTTTTGATAATCCAGCAGATGTTGGCAATTTGATCTCTGGTTCCTCTGCCTTTTCTAAAACCAGCTTGAACATCTGGAAGTTCACGGTTCATGTACTGCTGAAGCCTGGCTTGGAGAATTTTGAGCATTACTTTACTAGTGTGTTTAATGAGGGCAATTGTGCAGTAGTTTGAGCATTCTTTACATAACATAAATAGTAACAGAACTATCACCCTTTGGGTAAGTATATTTTAGTGGTCTGGGCAAGAATTTGGTTTGTCATTTGGGCCACTAATGATTCTCCAGAGAAGGTAGACTAGGCATTGTTTCTCAGAATGCCTGATGTTCCTCATATATAAAATAGTGAAAATACTATGATCCATTTTAATTATACTTAACACCAGAGTTCCTCTTTGGCAAGTAGTCTAAATACAGAGGTTTGAACTGCAATAGATTTATATTTTAAAGCTAAATTTTTCATGAGATAGAGAATCAAGTTATTTTTTTAAATAACTAAACTTTAGTCCCTGCAGGAACTCAGTGACTATTCACCTTCTCCCTGATTTCCAATATGATTTATTTTAATGTATTATTAACTTTGTTTACCTGAATTCCTATTGAAGACTACACTGTTACCACATAAGTGAAATCAAATTTAATGAAAAAGACTTCATAGACCAATGTCAAATGTATCACCAAATTCAAGGTAGGCAATCCATGCAGGCCTTCTTTAATATCCTAATATAATGAGTCTATAAAACAGAATAATTTGTTTCATATCAGTTGATTACTGGCAACAGTTTCAACTTACATGAGATCTCAAAGTACTTTTTGAAATGTTGACTTCATTCAACATGATGAGTACTATATATACAAGTTTTTATTTCTGAACAAGTGCGTTCTCAGGGAAAATGGAATAAGAGTATTTTTTTTCTCTGGCCCTCCCTAGTTAGGAGGAAGCAAATACCCAAGGATATGAGAAGAGAGCACTTTGAGTCATTCATCTACTTCTCTTCAGCATCCCAGCAGGTGAAATGAGGATACAAATAGCAGACCTGCCTACTTTAATTTTTCAGTAAAATAACACAAAAGAAAGCCCTTGATAGAAAAAGGCCAAGGGAGCATTTTGGCATGGTGGCCCTTCTTACTGAAATATGGAACAAATCGTTGCATGTGTAGTTATTTGAAAGCTACACTCCAGCTTCAGTGTACTCCTTGTGTCTGTGCTTGAACTGCCATGGTCAGTAGACCCTCGCTTTGTCCCTGGATTTCCCTCATCTCCCTCTCTGCCAAGACCACAAGAAGCACCAAATGCTCTGCAGTTAGTAACCTACTATCTGTGTACTAGAGGAATCTCAGGTCTTCTTCAGTCAGATTCACCCACTTACTCATTAACATTTTTCTAACTACCTAGTTTTTGCTGGACAGAGTAAGGGTGCTTGGGTATACATGGCGAATCCAATGGGGTTCCTGCCTTCAGGAGGTTTAGTTGTGAAGCCTAGACATATGTACGACATAAAAGATATAATACTTAGTGACATGAAGAGGACATGTTTGCAAAGAAGAAAGTTGGAAAATTAAGGAAGTTAATATAAGTTAGAAAATTAAGGAAGACTTCATGGGTGAGATCACAGCTAAATGGAGACTTGGCATATGAAAAGCCCATAGAGCCACAGGATCTCTTAGCCATCCACTTCCATCTTCCTGATAGCTGCTCAAGGAGGCTGGAAACTGTTACACTTCCCACCCTGGAAAGAATCCCCCACGTAAAAGACCCAAATGGCCTTTCCCTCTCCGTCTTATTAAAACTCGTGGCACAATCTTAGGTTCCTGGTTACCCTCCAGCTTTCTCTGGTCATTGCTTCCTTTGGGTGGAGGATCAGAGTAAGCCAGCCAATTTGGCCACTGTCTTCTATCACCACCATGCTTGAGTGAAACATGCAGTGGTAGCTGACAGAGACTTTCAAAACTTTTGAGAATGAATTGCATCTACCAATAAGGCTTGCCTAACCATGGGGACCGCTGTGTGTTCCCTAATCCTGTTTCGTTTTCCAGTGTGTATTTTTATAGAAGACACTGTTTTGGAATGAAATGATGCAATTCATTTGCATATGGTTAAACTCCTTGCCAAACTTCCCTTTGGTTTGGATATCAAGTGAAAATCAGTAAGTGAGCAGCTAAGATAGTAACAAAAGCTAGAAATGAAACGAGACACTGGACATTTTTGGTCACTAAACTATGGATGAATTGATCTGGAATTCTTATACCCATGTTACTCCTTCCTTCCCCCGTGCCCCGCCACCCCAAAATTCTTTGTGTGACAAAAGAGGTTTTGAACCATCTCTTGGCCATTACTCAATAGATACAGGACTTGTATTATTTAAAAAACTTTTGAATGCCATTCTTTAAATGTAATCCTACTTATTACTCTTTGGAACTTCCTTATGGAATAATGGAAAAGCAAGTCATCTTGATAAGAAGACATCTGAGTCTTTACAGAAGAACAGAAATAAAAATGGAGGTAAGAACTCTGTGAATTCTCTACTCATCTTCACTTTTATCATAGAGATGGATGTTGATCAGTATTCTATTTGGTGGAGTTTTTTCCCAAATCAAAGAAAATGCTCTGTCATCATGTATTTCTAAGTTATTTTTGCTATCATTGATCCTATGATCAAGAATCTAGCCCTTGCCTGACACAATGAAGGCTCTCAATAAATATTTTTTCAATGAAGGAAAAATGAATTTGCCTATCTGAAATGAGCAGTCTCTTTAATAGTATGGCTATTTATGTTATTCAACCTTTTTGAAGTTGAAAATAAATTGGTGTCCAGGTATATACCCATAAGAATTGAAAGCAGAGTCTTAAGAGGTATTTGTACACCCATGGTCATAGCAGCAGTATTCATAATAGCCAAAATATGGAAGCAACCCAAGTATCCAGGGATGGATGAAGTAAAATGTAGTATATATGAATGTGTATATATACAATGGAATACTCCTCAACCTTAAAGGGGAAGAATAATATCTGTTGGCCTTTGAATGGACTAACTCCCGCTTGGGCCAGATGCAACAGTACACCTGGACAGTATTGCCTTAAGGGTTTGAGGACAGCCCACACTTGTTTGCCCACGCCCTGGGAAAGGAACTAAGAGAAATACACCTAAAAGAAGGGGCTGTTCTACAGTATTTTGACATGTGAATATGTAGGCCCTCCATGGAGGCCTCAGGTCAGAACACCACTGACGTTCTTAATTTCCTTGGGGCCCAGGGTTATTGGGTCTCCCATAAAAAGGCAGAAAATCTCAAAGCAACAAGTTAAATACATGGGACACATTATAAATCCTGGAAGTAGACAATAATGTCCAGATAAAAACTGAGCTATACTAGGCCTGGGGACTCCAAAAAGAAAAAGATGTCTCTGTATCTTGGGCTTCCCTAGAGGCACTACTGGTAAAGAACCCTCCTGCCAATGCAGGAGACATAAGAGATGCGGGTTCAATCCCCAGTTTGGGAAGATCCCCTGGAAGAGGGCACAGCAACCCATTCCAGTATTCTTGCCTGGAGAATCCCATGGACAGAGGAGCCTGGCAGGCTGCAGTGCATAAGGTTGCAAAGAGTTGAATATGACTGAAGTGACTTACCACTTAGCATAAGAGGAAGAAAATTGTGCAATCTGCTACAACATTGATGAACCTTGAACACAGTATGCTAAGAGAAATAATACAGTCACAAAAAGACAAATACTATATGATTCTACTTATACGAGTAATTAAAGTCATAAAAGCAGAAAGTATAATGGTGGTTACCAGGGCCTAGCGGGGAGGGGAGATGGGGCTATTCTTTAGTGGGAATAGTTTCAGTTTTATAACGTGGAAAGTTTTCAGTTTTATAACATAGATGGATGCATAGCAATATGAATATGTTTAATAACACTAAACTTAACACTTAAAAATGGGTGAGAGAGTAATTGTGTGTACTTTTACAACACCAAAAAAAAACTATTTAAAAAATTAAAAAAGACACAAGTTTTGTTGCCAAACATATGGTTTCTGTGATTTGTGTCTCCACATGTCTCTGAACTGACCAAGGCCTTCGGATACCGTGAGGAAACAGAGTACACAGGGCCTTCTCTGTTGCATTAGTGATGAGCAACCGTGGGGCCAGAGTTTAAGCCAGGATCTCACGAGTCTTCACTTGACCAGACTTTCTTTCTGGTCTGATTTTTAAATTATAGAAATAATATTTTAAGTGATACAGATGTGGTCATTCAGGGTCCACACATGGATGCTGTGACTGCTCCCCTCGTAAGCGATAGGTCCATTTCAAGAAGTAGACTCTACCAGCACAGTAAGACAACACTCAAAACTCAACAATGTACCATTTATTTTTAGGTCTTGAATGGCAAAATGATCCTGCAGCAGTGCTAAGAGAGAGTGATGAACTGAGTTGACCCTTTCTTCTCCATATCTTGTAACATGGTACTCAGACTTAAATCCCAGTGTATAAAAACCTAGTATAGTACATGCTCCCTTCATAATCTTTTAAATAATTAACTGCCAAAATCCCACATCTTGAATAAAATCCATAGCTATAGTTTATCTACCTGTGCCTGTTCTATGAAAATATCATGAGCTTCAAATGGAACTGGAAACAAATAGTTGAGAAGTAAATAAATATTTTCCACATACCAGTACAATGGATCGAATGACTATATTAAAGAACAGGTAGGTTTTTTAACTGGATTATTTGTTTAGCCCCATTGTAGATTTTTTTCTTTCCTCTTTCTGCTGCAGCAAATCTAGATAACTCGCTTATTGATAGTTGAAAAACTACTTTTTTCATAATGCTGTGTATTTGAATTGGCTGCAGTTACCTCATGCAGTGGAAACGAGAAGTCACCCAAAGTTATAATCTCCAATAAATACACTTTCTCCATGTTCAAAGTAGATCATGAAAAAAATTTTTTTTAACTACCATAAAGCATAATTAGCAGCCCAGTCCCTGTATTATATAATAGCTGTTCCATCTAAAACACTTGAACTTCCAGGAAGTAAACCATTTTCACATTAACATTTGTTCTCCCACAAGCACGCTTGTGTTTCCAAGGTCATGTGGGCCGTTTTCAACAAAGGTACTCAGAGACTTTTAACTCACCTTCTTTATGGTTAACTTAGTAAGAAAAGGTGACAAATTATTGGTAAATAGGTTAGTATTCAGCACAGTCTAGAAAGTCCCAGAGACTCAGTTTCTGTTTGGGGTTCTTGAAGTTCTACTTTCTAAGTATGTTTATCTTGCCATAATAGTGCAATATAATTCCCAAAAGACATTGTTCAGTTAATTTCTAAATCCTTTTGAAAGGCATTTACACAGACTTTCAGAGAACTTTGAAAGGGTTACAAAATTCTTTCAAAGAATTATCTTATTTTTTGATAAACCTATTTTAGAATTTATCACAATCCATGATAAAGATCTCTATTCTTTTACTAACAAGGACAGCATAGATTTGAAATATATTTTTTACTTTGGGAATTTAAAATATACTGTTTAAATGTCAATGGGGGGTTTGACTATTGATTCTTTTTTTTTATTTTAAGATTTTTATAGATGTGGATCATTTTCATTTATTTATTTATTTATTTTAATTTTCTTTACATTATCATATTGGTTTTGCCATACATTGACATGAATCTGCCATCGGTATACATGTGTTCCCCTTCCAGAAGCCCCCTCCCACCTCCCTCCTGATTCCCTCTCTCTGCGTCATCTCGGTGCACCAGCCCTGAGCATCAAATCTGGGCTGGCAATTGATTTCACATATGATGATTAGCATGTTTCAATGCCATTCTCCCATATCATCCCACCCTTGCCCTCTTCCACAGAGTCCAAAAGACTGTTCTATACATCTGCGTTTCTTTTGCTGTCTCGCATACGGGGTTCTCGTTACCATCTTTCTAAATTCCATATATATGCATTAGTATACTGTATTTTTGTTTTTCCTTCTGGCTTACTTCACTCTGGATAATAGGCTCCAGTTTCGTCCACCTCAGTAGAACTGATTCAAATGAATTCTTTTTAATGGCTGAGTAATATTCCATTGTGTATATGTACCACAGCTTTCTTATCCATTCGTCTGTTGATGGACATCTAGGTTGCTTCCATGTCCTGGCTATTGATGTGGATCATTTTCAAAGTCTATTGAATTAGATACAACATTGCTTTTGTTTTAAGTTTTTGGTGGTGTTTTTTGCTTTTTTTTTTTTGACCAGGAGCATGTGGGATCTCAACTCCCCAACCTCTCCCTGGCCAGGGATCAAACCCACACCTCCTGCATTGGAAGTTAAAGTCTTAATCACTTGACTATCAGGGAAGTTCCTGAATGTTGGATTCTAGTTCAGATGTGGAATTTGTAAATTAAATATGAATGGCCACCATTTTACTAAACTAATTCTCTTTCTGCTAAGTACTTCAAAATTTTCTCAATATTCATTTATATATTTTTCTATAAATTATATAATTTATACCAGCTAGCAAATGATCACATATAATTTATTAAATTTGATCATTTGCTAGAAAAAGAATACATCAAGTGAGATTTATATCAAGAATTAAGCTTATTGTTAAGTGATATCTTCCACACTTTTGTGATTCGGATTTTTTTTTTCATTGAAAAATACCAAAAAAACACAAAAGGAAACTCATCCATATAGAACCAGTTTTTGAATGTAAACATATCTATCCCTCTTGGTCAGCTGCATTGTCTCTCCCGACCTAGTGACCATTATTTTTTCTCTCTCTTATTTTTAATTTTTAAATTTATTTTTATTTTTATTTTTTATTTTTTTTTATTGTGTTGGTTTTGGCATACAATGACATGAAACCACCATGGGTTTACATATGCTCCCCCTCCAGAAGCCCCCTCCCTCCTCCCTCCCGATTCCCTCCCCCTGGATCATCTCGGTGCACCAGCCCTGAGCATCAACCCTGGGCTGGCGATTGATTTCACATATGATAATTAACATGTTTCAATGCCATTCTCCCATATCATCCCACCCTTGCCCTCTTCCACAGAGTCCACGAGTCTGTTCTATACATCTGCGTTCCTTTTGCTGTCTCGCATGCTGGGTTCTCGTTACCATCTTTCTAAATTCCATATATATGCATTAGTATACTGTATTTTTGTTTTTCCTTCTGGCTTACTTCGCTCTGGATAATAGGCTCCAGTTCCGTCCACCTGAGTAGAACTGATTCAAATGAATTTTTTTTAATGCTGAGTAATATTCCATTGTGTATATGTACCACAGCTTTCTTATCCATTCGTCAGTTGATGGGCATCTAGGTTGCTTCCATGTCCTGGCTATTGTAAACAATGCAGCGATGAACATTGGGGTACGTGGCTCTTTCAATTCTGGTTTCCTCGGTGTGTATGCCCAGCAGTGGGATTGCTGGGTCATATGGCAGGTCTATTTGCAGTTTTTTAAGGAATCTCCACACTGTTTTCCATAGTGGCTGTACTAGTTTGCATTCCCACCAACAGTGTAAGAGGGTTCCCTTTCCTCCACATCCTCCCCAGCATTTATTGCTTGTAGATTTTTGGATGGCAGCCATTCTGACTGGTGTAAAGTGGTACCTCATTGTGGTTTTGATTTGCATTTCTCTGATAATGAGTGATGTCGAGCATCTTTTCATGTGTTTGTTAGCCATTTTTATGTCTTCTTTGGAGAAATGTCTGTTAAATTCTTTGGCCCACTTTTTGATTGGGCCGTTTATTTTTCTAGAATGGAGCTGCAGGAGTTGCTTGTATATTTTTGAGATTAATTGTTTCTCCGTTGCTTCATTGGCTATTATTTTCTCCCATTCTGAAGGCTGTCTTTTCACCTTGCTTGTAGTTTCCTTTGTTGTGCAGAAGCTTTTAATTTTAATTAGGTCCCATTTGTTTATTCGTGCTTTTATTTCCAATATTCTGGGAGGTGGGTCATAGAGGATATTTTTAATTAGAGGATAATTGCTTTACAATATTGTGTTGGCTTATGCCATGTATCAACATGAATCAGCCATAGGTATATGTATGTCCCCACCCTCTTGAATGTCGTTCCCACCTCCCACCCCATCCCACGCCTCTAGGTTGTCACAGAACACCTGGTGACCACCTGGAGAAAAAGTCCTCCCAGCCTAGCCCTGTACTTGAACAAATGCTTGAGATATTGACACATAGGCTCTCTTTTTGGACCAGGAAAACAGATTTGTCTGCAGTTAATTTTGTTTCCATGATCATATGCTTTAGATACCTTTCCAGAGCAGTCCACCTACACCTCATTCTTTTTAACAGTTGCGTAGATTCCTAAAAGTGGAATTGCTGAGCCATAAACCAGTAAATAACAACAGTAAGTAAACTTTCAAATTGGATGATTTCATGCAAATCATTATCTCAATCTGTCCTTTGAATCATTTAAGAATTAAAAAGTCAGTTTATAATGAGGGGACACTGGCTATAGCTCATTCTCTCCATCGCGCATTCAGATTCATTCTTCATTCTTTTTTTTTTCCTCTCTGCAGTGTCCCAGGAAGCTGGCCTTTACAGACTAAATCACCCAGTTTTCCTTGCCCTCTGGCTTCTGATTGGGTTCAGGCAATAGCAGGCTCTAACAGGAAATCACAGGAAGGAAGAGAGAATTGGGTCTCCATACGCTGCTGTTTCTGCTGTAGCTGCTTTCCTAAGGGCACAACTCCTACAGGCTAGCCCCTCTCTCACCTTGTTACAGGTACAGCTTCCTCACTGTCCCTTGTGACCTGGAGACTAGTGTCAGTCCCTGATTGACTCCTTTAACCCTATTCACATCTCTGTATATAATGCCTTCGTTAAACTCTTGAGTATGTCATTTGTTTCCTGCTGGGACCAAAGCTGATAAAATTATTTGCAAGGGCAGTGCATCAATAAGGGTTAATTAAGTACACCATTTAGTTTTACCTTCATACACAATGACAACAGTTAACAACAAATGTGGCTTAAATTAAAAAAAAAAAAAACCAAACATTTATTTCTCTCTCAAGGGAGAGACATTGAAAAGGCAGGTATGGTGGATTCATATGGCAAGAACCCTGGCTCTTGTTCTAACATCCTCTTCTCTGTCAGTGGCTTCCACAGTGTGGTTCAGTACAGCTCTAGCCATCATATTCACATTCCACTGCCCACATTCCAGGCAGCGTGAAAGATATACTTGCTCCTTTTCTTTTAAGAAAACTCAGAAGTTGAAAATAAAGGAAACTCTGAAGCTCATACGTCATCCACTAGAACTTAGTCAGCTGACAACGCCCCTGTCACAAGAGAGATTAAGAAATCTCCTTTAATGATATAGAAAATCCTAAAGAAATCCAGCTACATAGCACATCTACACACTCAAATTTCTGCTTATTCAGAAAATAGTTCCATCAAAGACTGCTGACTGGCATACTCTTTTTTTTTTTAATTGAAGGATAATTGCTTTACAATATTGTATTGGTTTCTGCCATACAACATGAATCCACCATAAGTATACGTATGTCCCCTCCCTCTTGAACCTTCCTCCCTCCTTCCACCCTACCCCACCCCTCTAGGTTGTCACAGAGCACAGGATTGAGCTCTCTGCATCATACAGCAAATTCCCACTAGTCTTCTGTTTTATATAGGGTAACGTATATATTTCACTGCTTCTCTCTCAATTCATCCTGTTGCAGGAAGGGGGACCCCTTCCAGGGCCCGAAACTAGGTTCTTACCTAACACTCGGAAATGAATTGTCCGAGGAGACACATGTGCTGACAAAGCAAGAGATTTTATTGGGACGGGCACCCGGGTGGAGAGCAGTAGGGTAAGGGAACTCAGGAGAACTGCTCTGCCCCGTAACTCACAGTCTCGGGTTTTATGGTGATGGGATTAGTTTCCAGATGGTCTTTGGTCAATCATTCTAATTCAGAGTCTTTCCTGGTGGCCCACGCATCGCTCAGCCAAGATGGATGCTAGCGAGAGGGATTCTGGGAAGTGGACCGACGAGGTTTCTCCTTTAGACCTTTCCAGAACTCTTCCGGTTGGTGGTGGCTTATTAGTTCCATATTCCTTATCAGGATCTCCTGTCTCATGCAAATGGTTACCATGGTGCCTGGCCAGGGTGGCCGGTTTCAGTCAGTGTGCGTCCCCTAACAATCCCACCCTCCACTTGCCCTACTGCGTCCACAAGTCTGTTCTCTGTCTGCGTCTCTACTGCTGCCTTGCAAAAGGTTCATCAGTACCATTTTTCTAGGTTCCATCTATATGTGTTAATATATGGTATTTCTTTTTCTTTTTCTGACTTAATTTCACTCTGTATAACATGCTCTAGATGGATGAACCTAGAGCATACTCCTTTTTCCAGCTTTCCAAAAACAACAAGCAGTTTTTTCATGAAGATATATTAAGCTGTGACAGTGGTAGCTTTATGTGCAAACACTTCAAACACGAAGTGAGTGGCATCTCGACTCTGAGATTCCTAATCACCATTGCTCCTCAGCTCTCTATTCCAGACCAACACTAGTCAGTGAAGAGTGGTTCTCTGAGCCCGAATGCATCCAATTTAGAGAGGTCTGGCATGAACGTTTCAGCTTGACTATGTCAAAATGGTATGATTATCTTGAGGTGAGGCCTCAGGGAAAAAGAGGCACCAAATCATCAATTTAACCCTTGGTCATAATCACCTCCTTTCCCATTTAGGTAGTTTCCATGTCTATTCAAACTTTTCTCCTTTAAAGGAAAAAAAAAGGAAGTTTTTATTCATCTTAGGTTGTAAGCACATGGAAAATGCTCAATTCAATTCTAATTCTGCAGTTATCAGCCAACCTTTTGTTAATGATTTATATCTACCCCAGCAGGGTCTTCCCATCAACAAATATTTTAATATACTAAAAATTGAATTAACCAGGTGTGTGATCTCAGGTGAGTGAAACAATAAATTTGGATTCTTTTCAGCTCCAACTCCTGAAAAGCCAAGCAAAACCATCTAAGATAAACAAGAGGCATAGTCTGGCTTTCTTGGTCTTAGAAGAAAAGGTTGAGAAGGGGACTGCCAGTGCTTCAGCTCTTCCCAGGTCAAAGTATTAAGGCCATAGATCAGCTAGAAATTAGGATCAGAAATCCCAACTAGGAATAGAGGTGCATTTACCTGGAGCATGCCCTTGCTTATATGTCTGGGAGCCGAGTTAGCTGGCAGGAAAGGGCAGAGAGATAGATGAGAACCTTAACTCCAACACATCAGCAGCAGGTAACAATATGTAATAGAATATTTGTTACCTACTGTGATGGCTTTAAAGCATGTCTTCAAAGTCTTTGACACCTCTCATTGAGGGGTAGTGGTCTATGTCCCCTTTCTTGAATCTGGGTCAATCTTAATGACTTGCTTTTAACCAACAGAATGTATCAGAAGTGACACAGCATAACTTGCAAGACTAATTCATGAAAGGCTTATACCTAATTCATTTGGGATGCTCACCCCAGAGCCCTGAGCTGCCATACAAGATAACCAATGACTCAGGGGTGGCCATGTCCCAAGAAAACCCAGACCATAGGAAGGGTCTGCCTTGTTGGTGTTCTGGTGTTCAGTTCCAGCTGAAGTCCCAGCCAACAACCAGCACGGGAGTGTAGACTTCTCCAGCCACAGTCCCCTCCAGTTGAGGCTCTACAGACAAGCCATCTTAATTTCCCAGTCTACACTTCTTACCCACAGCATCTATGAGCATAATGAAATGTCACCCCATACCACAAGGTTTCGGGGTGGTTGGTTACACAGCTAGAGTAACCAGGACACCAACCCTATAGAGTCACTGGAAACTTGGTTAAACCATACCCTGGACAAACACTAATGTTTATGGAAAGGTCTGCTGAAAGCTGGGTGATTGCCCCTAGCCCAGAAGCTGTTTGGTGTATGAACATGAGCTATAGAGTTAAACCTCTTGCCTCCTAAGCATTTATTCCATATCTAATAAATAATAATTCCTATTTTGCAGAGTCTGTATGTGGTTTAGAGTTGATGTGTTTACGACACTCAGAACAGTGCCTAGCAAAGAACTAGAATCAATTAAATAGTTAAAAAATAGCAGTGCCCTATTTTCTGATTTTATATTCCTTATCATTTCACTTAGATTGAATCTTTCTGCTCTTGTGACTGATCTATTTTTATGAAGTTGACTCACTCAGTTGGACAGACAAATCTGTAAGAGTATTTGGGTTAAATGGTAAATATAATTAGAAAATTAAAGTGCCACATAAAAACAAATACTGGGTTATTTGTTCTAGCTACATACTAGCGCCTTTAGCTAGAAATAGCATGTCCTATAAACTGACTGCCATAAGACTGAATAAGTGATAATCATCAAAATGACTGAGAATTAAGAAAGAAAATTAATTCCCAGAGGTAATCACTATAGATCTCATTAGTTCAAGAATAACCTACCTTAGGACTTTAATTAAAAATAATATTTATCCCAGATAAATGAGTGCTGGCAGGTTTCTGCAGGATCCGTAATCTTGGTTATGCTAAATCTTCTTATATTAAGGCAGACATCATTAATCTCATCTGCAATGCCCTCCAGTCTGACAGCTCTTATAACACTGGGGCTATTTCTTACAGCAGCCTTTTTATCTTCACAAAAGAGTTATAACTCATGCAGATACCTAGTGTAAAAAGGCCTAGGCAATTAGAGACATCACTCTGAGATCCACACTGGCATTTTATCATGTCAGAGGCTTCTCATAATGAGTTTGTTCTTAAATGGAGGCCAATATCTCAACACTACCATGAAATTAATGGTGGTTATGTTATTATTTTATTTATTTATCCCTATCATTCTTTGTTCCAGAGAAGCATCAAGTATTTTATAATTCAAAGGATATGACCAGATAAAAGAGAAATTGTAACAAGTCAGTGAAGAAAACTAGGGCCAAGAAGAGAATAAAGTAGAGACAGCAGGAAGTTAGAAGGAATGAGGTTAACATCATAAATGCATGCTGTAAAGGTCTGCAGAATTACACACTTGCAAATTTGTCAGCTGATTGTTGGCATATATTCCCAATCTTGGGCTCCTCCGGTGGCTCAGCGGTAAAGAGTCTGCCTGCAACGCGAGAGCCACAGAAGACGGGTTTAATCCCTGGATTGGGAAGATCCCCTGGAGGAGAAAATGGCAACCCACTCCAGTATTCTTGTCTAGAGAATCCCATGGACAAGAGCCTGGTGGGCTACAGTCCATGGGGTCACAAACAGTCGGACACTACTAAAGCGACTTGGCATTCCCAGTCTTATGCAGTGATTAATCCTGAGAATTTTTCTGTCTACCTATTCTGATTATTTTTGTACAAGTTACTGATAATGCATACACTGGGTTGAAGAGCATCCCCCACAAAGTTCATGTCCCACTGGAGCCTGTGAGTATGACCTTATTTGGAAATAGGGTCCTTGCAGTTGTAATCAAGTCACACTGGATTAGGATGGGCCCCAAATCCAGTGCCTGGCATCCTTATAAGAAAAGGGGAATTTGGATTCAGACCCACACGGGGAGCAGTGATGACTGAGGCAGAGACTAGAGAGATGGGGACAAGCCAAGGAGCGGCAAGAATTCTTCCCCAGAGCCTTCCAAGCCAGCATGGCCCTACTGACAGCTTGCCTGCCGTCCTCCGGAGCTGTGAGAGACTACACGTCTGTTGTTTCAGCCACCTAGTTTGCAGTATTAGCTCTAAGAAATTAATACAACCCTTAAACACTTTTCTTCCTAAGAACCTAGAGTACATGCCCAGTATGAATATAAGGATTTGAAGGGGAGAAAATGGAGAAAACAAATTGAGTTCCAAATATGTTGTCTATTAAGCTTTTTGTTTAAAACCTATGGCTCTTCTATACATGCTGGGCAAGGACAAAACAAGTAACAAATAAGTGAACAATGTCAAGAGGGAAAAAACCCGTGGAGGCATCCAGTCACATTTAGTTTAACAGATTGTTTTTCTATGGGGAAATAAGCTTCTGATATTTTATTGCATACATTATGAGAGTCTGATTTTTCCAAAGCTCTCCAGGGAGGACAGTCTTGAGCAAGACTGCTGTCCCACTCTGGCACAGAGGAGACTGGCTCTTTCCTTACCTCCCATTGAGGGAGGGGTTTACTGGGAGCTGGAGTCAAACCCACAAGTACTTCAGTTTGAAAAACTGGAATGTGAACTTTTTAGAGAACAGGCAAGATGATTTCAGATCTACTTTAAGACACAGAACTAGAAATTAATGTAATACCCCAAACTGATAATCAACTTGTGTCAAGCTTTTGCAAACCAGATGAAAACATTAGTTTATAATCTAAATACCTTGCAGAAATGAAACTACTGCTTCATGGTTTCAATATTTTAAGATTTGGACAGCCAGTGATGTGGTGACTGGCATCCACGTACAAAGGCCTTCGTCTGGGAGTTGGGGCGCTTCTCAGTTCTCACAGGACAGGCCTCGCTGTCAGTGTGCTTTTGAGCTACATTCAGAAGCCAGTGTACGCAGATGCTACCAGGCTCAAGTATCCTTTCCTGCCATGACAGCTCACATTCACAGTAACCGGATCACAGGCTTGGGCCAAATTCAGCCCACAGGCTTGTTTTGTTTGCCTTCTAAGGTATCTTGTTTTTAATTAATGGCTCACTTTAAAAAATTGGGAGATTTCTTGAGAAATCCCATACTACCAGTGGACATGAATTTTTGCAGGGCAGGGCAGTCCAGTCTGCTAGAGACAAATCCATCCTGTGCCCCACCACGCAGGCCCCTCTCGGAGCCCATGGCCATACAGCACAGGTGCCCAGCAAGACGCGCCGGGTCCCACTTCCCGCTGTGTGACCGTGAGTACGTGATTTCCCTTCACTGACGCTTTGCTTCCTCTTATGTAAAATGGGTGTAATAATAGCACTTATCTCATTAGACTGTTTGAAAGATTAAGAGAGTTAAAACATGTAAAGCGCTTAAAGTGCCTGGCACACAGCGGAAGCTCAATGCGCGTTTGCTATTCTCTTCACTGTCTTACCTATTCCACTTTTCCCACTTTTATTACTTACCTGGCCCTTATTGGTCTTGTGTTTCTGACTTGGGCTCTAGGTAAAACCCCATCCTCAGTTGGATGTAGAGACAGCTAGTCTCTTATGTGCTAACAGTGGGAGTTACAGCCAGTGCACTGAATAAGAGCCCAGGTTCTAAAGCCAGACAACCTGACGTCCAGTCCCACATCTACTGCTCCTTAGCAATATGCTCTTGCACAAATTATAATATTTAACTCTATAAAGCCTGTGTTTACTTAATTCTATAAAATAGTAACAGAACTGCTGTGAATTAATGTGCCTAGCACATAGTAGGTTTTAGCTTTTATTATTAAGAACACTCAGTAGACCACAGCATTCTGCCCACCAGCAAACCCAGGCCTGGCCCACCTCAGTTTCTCTCATCAGGGTCCAGGGGCTTCCAGATCTGAGGGATATATAAATTAGGAATAAACCAGGTATAGCTTGGAACTACTTATTATTAATTCCTTTTCACCCTTTTATCATGTTATCCCCAAGTATTTATCCCAGGTAACATTAAAACTTGCATGACTTTGAGATTAAAAACACTTCCTCTAAGATGGAAGCAAATTTTTTCATACCATTTCAAATAGTAAAAGCATCTAAGCATATGACCAAGAAGAAGGCATTCAAGTTTTTAAAGTTTTCCAAAATAATTCCCTCAGGCCCTGACAGTCTTCTCATTTGATTGCCTTCACAGTGGGACATCCACCCACAGCTTGAATTCTCTCCAAATCTTATCAAAGGTTTAAAAATAACTTTTGAAATAATGCTTTAGACAGTCACATTAAAAAGTTCCTGAGAACAGATGACCTCAACAGTGTTTCTTAAAGAATGCTACCTACTATTCAACTTGTTTTAGGCTTCATGATTCTAAAATTTTTCATTTTTTTTAAAAAAAGCAGCAAAGTGTTTCTTCTATTCTAGACACAAAAGATATAGACAGTTGCAAACATCAAAGAGTTGACTCAATAGAAAAACCCTCCTTATGAAATTATTGTCTGTAGAAAGTTTTCCAAATTTCAATGAAAATAAAGATTTAAAAAGAACTGACTGTTAAATGGATTTTAAAAGTTAATCAAGTCTGGGAATTCCCTGGAAGTCCAACAGTTAGGACTCAGTGCTTTCACTGCTAGGGCCTAGGGTTCAATCTCTGGTTGAGGAACTAAGATCCCATTAGCTGTTCAGCCTGACCAAAAAATTAATGAAATTAATCAAGTCATGTATAAGAAGGTCATGGCAGCGTTAGTCTTCAACATCAAAAAAAAAAAAAACTTTTTCAGCAGTAGATGGGTAAATTATTTATAGTAAATTCCTACAATAAAATACTACACAGCAATGAAAAAGAATAAACCACTCCTATATGCAACAAATACAAGTGAATTTTTCAAACATGTTAAGCAAAAGAAGCAAATCTCAGAATGCTAGTTACCTTTGAGAGAGATGATCTGGGCAGGAACATGGAATTTTTTAAATGCTTTGTATCTTCCGCTGGGTGGTGTTTATATAGGGTTATTCATATGTAAAATCTTATTGAACTGTACATTTAAGCTTATTGGACTTTACCATATTTATACCTCAGTTAAAAAGTAAATTAAAAGAAACTGTCAGTCTTTGGTTGTGGATTTTTGAAACTACATGTGGCTCAATTATAGACTCTGGAAGTTTGTCACAGAAAAAAGTGTAACATATTGTACTTTACATTGTCAGTCAGATTTTTGGAGTAATAACCTTTGTTTTATTCATTAAATAACATTTGTTATTGTTTGTTTTTCAGGAAAATTCAAAAATCTTTTGATATACTTAAACCAAACAACCTATATCAATGTTCAGACAGCCCTAGGAGCTTCATCTGTATGCCGGTTCACAACACCAAAATTTGCTTCCATCTTAGAGGAAGTGTTTTTAATCTCAAAGCCAGTTCACATTTTTTCATTATGTGAACTGCCTAGGGGTGTAGTGAGTAGAAAATGACCTTGAAGTGGTCCGATCTGGATCAAAATCCCTATTCTACCAGTCACCAGCTAGAGGACCTGGAAAATCACTCCATCTCCCTGAATCCATCTCTTCTGCAAAATGCAGATGGTGCCTCCCTTGCACTGTTAGTAAGAGTGTTGGTTGGGATAAATTTTGGAAAACTTTTGGTAGACAATTTTTAGATGGAAACTGTCACTAAATGGAAGTGAGCCCTTATCTAAGTTTATATTTTAAAAATATAGATATGCTTAAAACTGTAGACATGCTATATTTTTTAAATGGTGCGAGCTTCAAAATATCCAAGCTGCAAACATTTACATCTAAGAAATGTGGGAAAAGCCAAAACTTGCCCGTATTTAGCAATAGTATAGTCTTTGGTTCAGTTCTGACCCTACAATGAGCCCTCACTCCCTCCTCAGTGTTTTCTAGCACCTCCATCCTCTCTGTCCTTCTAGAGCAGAACACTCCCCCGCTTCTTTCCTACAGACTTCCTTTCTGCCACCTGAATGTTAGGACCCCACCCAGGGACTAATGGGCTTCCTAGGTGATGCTATTGGTAAAGAACATGCTTGCCAATGCAGAAGTAAGAGACATGGGTTCGATCCCTGGGTCAGGAGGACCCCCTGGAGAAGGAAATGGCAACCCACTGCAGTATTCTTGCCTGGGGAATCCCATAGACAGAGGAGCCTGGCAGGCTACAGTCCATAGGGTCTCAAAGAATTGGACATGACTGAAGGGACTTAGCATAGCATAGCAGGGACTAAAGCCTCTATTTCTGCTCTCAAGAGCCAACTAAAACAACTTTAATAAAGGCATATCTCTTCTAACCAATACCCCAAAGGTGATAGTTTCTCAGTATTTTTCCAAAAATAAAATAAAATACAACTCTGTCACAATTTGTGCACAGTAAATAGCCAGCCATGAATACACGTCTCCACAGAGAAAACGAGATATAAAAATAAACATATGGAGAAGACAGTGGCAACCCACTCCAGTACTCTTGCCTGGTAAATCCTGTGGACGGGGGAGCCTGTTGGGCTGCCATCTATGAGGGTGCACGGAGTTGGACACGACTGAAGTGACTTAGCAGCAGCGGCGGCATTAGCCTGCTTTCTCAAAGTGGGATTTTCTTTTTTAATAGTTTTCTCTTAACATCATCATTTTTAGCGCTTATGCCCCCCTCATATAAAAGGATTCCTTAGGAATTAGTATACTTCTAAATGCTTTGAGTTCCAAAGCCTTTTCTGTCCTCAAATGATATGCAATGACCTGAGAAAATGAAAAACCTGTTGCCAAGAGTCTTAAGTATGATTAATAACATACAGAGTTATGAAATGTATGTGGTATTTACTTGCTTTCCTATCTTTTTCTCCCTTCATTTTTTTTCCTTTTGTGAAGAGGATGCTTGTAATAGAAGTCACAAACATGTTTTGTTTTTGTTTTGATTTCAGAAAGGTAAATGGTAAACTTAAATAAAAGAAGGAGGGTGTAAAAAAAAAAAGTAAACACAACTCCGAAAATGTGCTGCTTATTCATGGCTTGGTGTGAACAAAACTGGGAAAGTGTGCTGCTTGTTCATGGTTTGGTGTGAACAAAATTCCTGGCTGTCACCTCAGCAGCAAGCCCTGAAAAGGAGGATTTGACACGCAAAGTTTTTCTCCATGAAGTCAAACTGGCTCTGTTACTTCACTGGAAGAAAAGCTTGCTCTAGAGAGCATGTTTCTCAAAGCAAGAAGAATCCTATTGGCATTTAGGACAAGACAGTTCTTCACTGTGCCAGACGTGAGAAGCTTAGTGTTCTGGTTCCATCTAGTGAGGGTATAAAGATGCCTTCGGGGGTGCAGCAGAGTTGGCAACAAACTCCACCTTGGCATTGTCTTCCTGGGAGAGGGAAGGGTCAGCCCTGGTAGACAGGAGCACAGAACACAGACTAAGGTCAGCTACAGAAAAATAAAATTACATTTCTTATTCATGAGCTGCATACGTTAACTTCCTATGAGTAGAATTCAGGCTTGGGATTGCGGCTTCCATTGCTGTGTGTGTGACTCCTCAGGATGTCACTAGTCATATTGTACACATTGTAGACTTGTAAATTTACTAAATGATTGTCTCCTTAAAGGGAGATCTTGAGAGAGAGGTGCCTGTTCTTAATTTGAACAATGATGCCATATGGATCAGACAGAGGTGGCCCCACCAGGGATTTTGAAGACCTTGGACGTATGCTTTTTTACTTTATAGGTCATGTAGCACTATGTATGATTTCTTCATTTCTCATAAAGGCATAATGCAAACCTATATGAAGGCTGGTAAGACAGCTGGTTGAAAACAGGATGTACACTAAAAGGAAAATGAATCACACCTTTTAGAAAAATTGGATTTGTGATGCAAAATTTGAAAGAAAAAAAATATATATCATGGGGTTAGGACAGATGTCCCCAGTTCAATTCAGTTACTCAGTCGTGTCTGAATCTTTGCAATCCCACGGGCTGCAGCACGCCAGGCTTCCCTGTCCATCACCAACTCTCGGAGCTTGCTCAGACTCATGTCCATCAAATCGGTGATGCCATCCAACCATCGCATCCTCTGTCATCCATTCTCCTCTGCCTTCAGTCTTACCCGAAACGATCTCAGTTCATGATCCCTTCCTGCCTCAGTAATATTTACACTTCCCCCTAGATCTGAAAAAATACTCAGTAGTTGGCTCTGTTTATTACCAACAACTTAAGTCCAAACAACTTAAGTATGTATGTCCTGAAGATTCAGTAGCCTTTTAAAAAATAAATAAATTGAAAAAAAATAAATTTTGTATCATTCTTAAACAATCATACTGATAGATGTGTACCTGTTTAGCAAGCTCAACATTTCAAACATTGGGAACCGATTGAGATTTGCCAACAACATTTCCTGTTTCATGTGGATTTTCAGAAGGTACTTATTATCATGGGAACATCGAAAACCTACCTTTCCAAAGCTATGATATCCCCTAAAGGAATGTAGCACAATATTGAAAAAAGTATGTGAAATATCTCAAGATAGTAGTTTCACAATGTCCAGCAGACATGGTTTCAATTTCTCTCAACTTTATAATGTCCCAGAATCTCTGTGCACAGTTTAAAGCAAATAAAACCCCAGACACATTGAAGTTAACTATAGTACAGATGTTTATTATGGCCTAACACCCATGGTTCTGGAGAACTAGAATTAAGTCTGAAAGTACAGCACTCAAGAGCCTGTTCACTTCTTCTTCGGCACTTCAGATAAAGTCTTCAAAAACATCTTGAAAATTCAGAAGTGCTATAACTATAGTAACTGCAGAATTAGCTGGAGAAAGAACTGTCTGCTGGAGAGTAAGCTCCAAGAAGTCCAGGAGTTTGTATACTCAATGCCTAGAATAGCGACCAGGATATGGTTGGTTTTTTATAAGTAGTTGATGCATGAACTCCTTATTGCCAAATTCAGACTTAAATTGAAGAAAGTAGGGAACACCACTAGACCATTCAGCTATGACCTAAATCAAATCCCTTATGATTATACAGTGGAAGTGAGAAATAGATTTAAGGGACTAGATCTGACAGAGTGCCTGATGAACTATGGATGGAGGTTTGTGACATTGTCCAGGAGACAGGGATCAAGACCATCCCCAAGAAAAAGAAATGCAAAAAAGCAAAATGGCTGCCTGAGGAGGACTTACAAATAGCTGTGAAAAGCAAAGGAAAAATATACCCATTTGAATGCAGAGTTACAAAGAATAGCACAGAGAGATAAGAAAGCCTTCCTCAATGATCAGTGCAAAGAAATAGAGGAAAACAATAGAATGGAAAAGATTAGAGATCGCTTCAAGAAAATTAGAGATACAAAGGGAACATTTCATGCAATGATGGGCTCAATAAAGGACAAAAATGGTATGGACCTAACAGAAGCAGAAGACATTAAGAAAGGGTGGCAAGAATACACAGAAGAACTATTCGAGATAGGTCTTAATCACATGGACAACCAGGATGGTGTGATCACTCATCTAGAGCCAGACATCCTGGAGTAGGAAGTCAAGTGGGCCTTAGGAAGCATCACTACGAACAAAGCTAGTGGAGGTGATAGAATTCCAGTTGAGCTATTTCAAATCCTGAAAGATCATGCTGTGAAAGTGCTGCAGTTAGTATGCCAGCAAATTTGGAAAACTCAGCAGTGGCCACAGGACTGGAAAAGGTCAGTTTTCATTTCAATCTGAAAGAAGTGCAGTGCTAAAGAATGTTGAAACTTCCATACAGTTGCACTCATTTTAAATTCTCAATGTTTTTGATAGAGTTATAGGGTTGGCTTGGGTCTCATGTCCTTCACTGTATTCTTTGAACTTGGTCAGTGACCTTCCAAATGAAACCTAAGTTGTAGTGAGGTTAGAGGTTATATACATAAAAATGCCTAGTACATGCATGCATGCCAAATCTCTTCAGTCATACCTGACTTTTTACTACCCTGTGGACTGTAGCCTGCCAGGCTCCTCTGTCCATGGGATTCTCCAGGCAAGAATACTGCAGTGGGTTGCCTTGTCTTCTTCCAGGGGATCTTTCCAACCCAGGGATCAAACTCATGTCTCCTCTGTTTCCTGCATTGGCAGGTGGTTCTTTACCACTTGTGCCATGCCTACTACACAGAGGTGCTCAATAAATAATTTTTATAGGGAGATATATTAGGGTGATGGCAAGAATATACACTTTGGAATAGGACTGATTTGTATTTGAGTTGATTAGGCAATCACCAAATCTCTCTGGGTTTTCCGTATGTAATGTGGAGATAAACATCTTATTATACAGAGTTGTTATAAGGAATAGGACTGATTTGTATTTCAGTTGATTAGGCAATCACCAAATCTCTCTGGGTTTTCCATATGTAATGTGGAGATAAACATCTTATTTTACAGAGTTGTTATAAGGATTAAATAAGAAAATGTATGTGAAGCACTGAATGCAATGCCTGCAACATAAATACAAACAGGAGCTGTTTATCCTAATAGGTTATTTTCACTTTACTTGGCCCATCTTATTCCTCTGAAGCTGTTTCAGGAACCTATGAATGGATTGTGCATTATATATACCAGGCACATGTTACCTCGGGGCCTTTGCATTGGCCTGTAATGCTCTTCTCATAGATGCCCACTTCCTTCCAGTGAGTCTGCTCAAACTCACTATCTCAATGAGATCTACACAGATCTCTGTGTTTAAAACTGCATTTCTCCATTCCCCTTACCCTGCTCAGTTTTTGCTTCTAACACCTATCACCTTTTAACGTACATACACTTTCTGTGGTATCGTTTTTCATTCTGCTCATTCACAAGATATAAACTCCAGGACAACAGGAATTTTTGTCTGTTTTGTTCACCAACACCTCACTGTCTAGATAAGTGTCTGACTAGGGTAGGCACTCAATAGATATTTGTAAAGTTATATTGATTTTAATATATCCCCACTGAATTTTACACTTTTTAGTATCAGTCCAGTATTTAGTTTATTCACATCATTTTGAGAAATAAAAACCTGCTTTCATCTGCATCTTTCAGTGTGGCCCATCACCCACATTCCATGCAAATAGCTCCTACTAGCAAAAACTCCAGGCACTCTGCCCAGTTCAATTTCTGGCTGTGTGAATTTTGGCAACTTTCTTAGCTTCTCTGTATCTTGGTTGCATTACCTATAAACAGAGATAAAAACAATCACTACTCCATAAAAATCATGAGGATTTTAGTGAGTTAATGTACATGAAGTGCCTACCATAATAGTACCTGGCACACATTCAGTACTATATGATTTATTGTGATTTTATTTACAAGACAGTCCAGGGCCCTCTCCCACAGTCCTGCTTTGCAATTCTATTTTCACCTGCTCTGGCTCCTACCTCTTACCCATCTGATCTGAAACTGATGAGGTCTCTTTAGCATCTGCTCTCCCTTTTCCTCTACTAACATTTTTTTAAGTGTTTGCCATTAGGCCCAAACTGCTTTTAGAACCTCTGGGTGACACCCTGAACTAACCTATGCTTGGACTAAAGCTTAAATGTGTCAACAGTGCAATGCTAAGAAAAATTTCCCCATGGGAACAAAAGGGGAAAACTTCCCACAAACTGCTTTATTTGACCTTAATTCAAAACTATTTTAATACTATCATTTATTACCAATAATTTATCTCATTTCATTTAAGTTTTTTTTTTTATTAACATCTTGGATTGTATTATTTTAAACAGAAAATAATTTCAGTTCTTCTAAAACAATTGTTTTGCCTTGAAACTAATTAAGAATATCCCTAATATGTACATGCTCTCTGAACTTTATTCTGAGGCTGGAGGGAAAAAAATATCATCTTCCTCAGAAGGGCTATGAGGTCTTAACCTGGGCTGTAAAGGCTGCCCAACCTCATGTCATCAGTCTCAGGATGGGGGTGGGGGGGCAGGAATCAAAGAACTTGGCTAAAGGTGGGTAGGTAAAATGTTCAAAGGATTAAATTTCCGGCTCCCAAAATAACCCTGAGTATTCCTGCCACCTCCAAATCAGGCCCTGCACACTTCTTCATGCTGGCAGAGGGCCACTCTGATGGCCCAATCCCAGGAGGCCCTGTGCAGCTATGGATAACACTCTATCTCCATGTGACAGCCCTCTGCAGAGGCTGGGTAGCCCACTTAGTTAAGGATGGACATGCAATGTGCATTTTCTCTCTTCTTAGACCCCTAATCATTCTTCTCTTTCTCTAATGTTCTTTCTTACCTTCCACATTTTTATAGGCTCCTGCAACGCCTCAGGACTGTGTTTTCCAAGCTCAGTAATGTGAGAACCACTGTCATGATACCCTCCCCCCCACCGCCCCCCCAATATGTCCACATCTCACCTGTGCTATTTCCTTAAATTAGCACATGGTTTCACTTAAATGTTGAAACTTTTAAACTTTCACTTAAAGTTACTGCTTTAAATTTAAGACCACTTTTCTTGCCATAAACAGAAGGCTCATATATAAATATCATTAAAACAAAAATACACAGTAATGGAATTTTAGTTGCCCATGGCTGCTTGCTGCAGGCCTTGGGCCTGAGTCCTACTCTTAGGTTAAGGAATGCTGGAGAAGTGTTGAAGACTCATCAGCACCAAAGTGAGTCTTGCTCCTTGAAACGGACTGGAAAGAGGATGAAAGAGAACAACATTCTCATCTTAATTTTAAATACCATGTATACATACATGGTGTTTCCACTTAGGAAACACTGCTTTCATGCTAGGCTCACAAAAGACAAATTTGTTGAAATCTAATAGGCCTCATCCCATTTCCCTCAAGTATTGAGTCGCACTATTTACTAAATGTACTCAAAAACTTTTTGCACATCTTTTCTTATTGTTCACAGAGTTAGATCAACCACCACAGTGTGTTTCGGACCGGACTCTGCTGTGGATCACAAAATGAGGCCGGTAAATGGGTCCTTGGATGCAGTGTAGCCCAAATCTTGATCCATCTCCATTTTCCCTTTTCGAGGCCGAGGGCGATTTACCCAAGGTGACACAGAGGGTAGTCTAATTTCTGTGTTCCTGCAGCCCAGAGAACAAGCTATCTTGTCCCGCGGGAGGCTTCATGTTGGGTTGCCTGGCAGGCGCTTGGCCAAGCCTCTAGCCTCCAGCGTGTTGCTCGCGGTTGCCATGGCAGCGGCACACTCTTTCCCCCGCCTCGTCTTGGTGACGTTGTGGGATCTGAGCCCAATTGGAAAGCAGCTCGGCGTCAAGCACCGCCTTTCGCGACGGCCACGGCCTTTGCGGCTGGGAGACAAGCGTTGCCGGTGCTGGGCAGGCTGGCTCGGGTCGCGGCCGCGGTGAGTTACATCGTTTGCCAGTCTGTCCGCGAACGCCGCTGCCCGAGACAGAGCCAGGATGTTCGGGATGCTGAGCAGCAGCTTTGAGGATGATCCCTTCTTCTCGTGAGTGTCGGGGGCGGGAGTCCGCGGTCGCGCGGGAACTCGGATGTCTTGAGAGGAGCTATTTTAAGGGGAAAGTCAGTTAAAACGCGAAAGAAGGAGAGAGAGAATTCGGGTGACTCCAGGAGACAGTTTGAGGAAGACTCGGGGGGCGTGCAAGCGAAGGGAGAAGAGGATATAGGGGCGTGTGAGGGAAAGGAGAGGATTTGGAAAGGAAGAGAAATTTGGGGGCGTGAGGTGGGGAGAGGTCTATGCAGGCTTCCCCGCCCAACTGACCCCCGTGCGGGCTGCTCTCAACTGGGCCCGATTTCGGGTACCTGGCGCCGCCTAACCTCTTAGCCTCTGGAGTCCCGCCTTCGCAGCTGCAGAGGCTTTGCAGGGGATGGTAACTGCCTCTCGGTGGAACTTCCGGAGAGAATTATACTTACAGGGCCCTTTCCACACCTGCTTCTACTCCAAAAGAGAGGCAGGGAATATTTAATAAGATGGCAAGTCTTCGAAAAGGGAAACGTTTTCTAAAATAGTATTTTCCATAATATGTGTTTATAAGAGCATTGGAGAGTTTTGCTGTCTCTCCCTGGAAGTGGTTGGAAGTTGCCAGGTGCACCGTTTGTTTCCTTGCTTGCTTTGTTACAAAGGTAGTCTTGTTTGGAAAGGGACTCCTCTTCTATGAAAAGTGCAAGTAGGACAGGGAAACAGAGGGTGCATTTAACACCTCAGTTAAACAAGTGCCAAGCCCAGGAAACGGTTTCAAGTGAGATACTGTGATGTCTAAAGAGGGAGCCGTCAGAAAATAGTTATTTAATTATGATCTGGTTTTCTAGGGTTTCCTGGGTTTTGTATTTTCTATAGTTCTTCCTTTGGTGATTATATAAACGTGTAACACAATCTGGTTGGATCCCTAAAACAGGAAGGTTTGTGGTATATTTTTACCCAAGTGTTTTGCCAGTTTGAATTTTGACTTGCAGTCCTAAATCCCTTAAAGTCTTTGTGCAACTTGAACACCATTTCAACTTGAAAGGTTGAAATGTTACCAGTTTACTACACAGATTTGTTTTTAAAAGAAAATATTATATTGGTTTAAATGTAATAGTACTATATTAAAACCAAATAACATAAAGGTAATACCTGAGAGAAAATTAACAGTAGAAAAGATGAAATTATTAATGTAAAAAAGAATTATTAATGTTTTATTCTAAAGGTGATTCATTATAATTAAGGGGTGTATAGTGTTAGTCAGTCAGTCATATCCAACTCTTTGCGACCTCAGACTATAGCCCACCAGGCTCCTCTGTCCATGGAATTCTCCAGGCAAGAATACTGGAGTGGGTAGCCATTCCCTTCTCCAGGGGATCTTCCCCACCCAGGGATCAAACCCAGGTCTCCTGCATTGCAGGCATGTTCTTTACCATCTAAGCTACCAGGAAAGCCAAGGAGTGTGTGGGCTCAGGTAAATTTATCATGTGATTTTAGTTAATGTGTTTAGGAGCAGTTGCGACATTTATGAACAATGTCATTTTAATGAATTTCAAAGTTTGTATTATAATTTGCTCCTTTAAAAGCCTGTGAGAGTAGGGACTAAATATATCCATAGTTCAGTTGAGCTGTTGGAGTGGTTCTTATGTAATTGTGACCTCAGTACGATGGGTGGCAGTTAAGAAGATTATGACAACTTTTGAGTTGTACTGTCTTAATTATATCAAAAGAGCAATGGCCTTAACTAAACTAATGTATGATTAGTACTTTCTTTAAAACATCTAGCAAAAGTGTAATTTAAACTCTTGGATGCCTCTTTCTGAGCAAAGGCAGTGAACCCAAGAGGCAGGGTCAGAAATAGTAACAGAACACAAATAGTAGGCATACATCAAAGAACACTCTTTCCCTGCACTCAGGATGGATAGCACCATCAGTTATGTGGCAGTAGGTTTTTCAGTCATCATTCGCTTTAGCCACTTCAAAGCCGGGCAGCCATATCATAGAGATTTGGGATAAAATTAACTTTATAAAACTGACTTATTTCTTTGCTCCACAATTGGTAATATAGAGAGTAAAAATAATTAAGGAAGATAAAAAAGAGAATGTGAGTTTGTATTTATTTCAAGTAAAAAAGTAAATTTTATTTATTCTCAAGTAAATTTTCAAGTAAATTTCAAATATTTATTTTATTTGACTCACCCCTTTTACCCAAACCCCAAACAAAATGAGTATCCATTACTTAATATGTCAAGCATAAGGAATTGATAAAGGTGACAGAGTCATTATTAAATCATCCACTGACCTTAAGGAACACAGAGGGGTTCCATGCCCTGTATCTTTTATCTAAATATTATTCCTGTTGCTCACATTATGCGTCTGGTCATTGGGTTGCCCGGTGGCTATTTTGACGTCTGACATGTAGAAAATGTTCAAGAGATACTATTTAATGACAATCTAGTGTCTTTTACTCTCTGTCTTGTAGTTAATATGGTATAATTGATTGTTGGATTGCTGAAAGTGATTACATTTGGTCCCCAATTTACAGTGGTTCCACTTAACATTTTTCAACTTGAGGATGGTGTGAAAACAATACACATTTTAAATAGAAACCATACTTTCAATTTTGAATGTTAATCTTTTCCCCGGCTAGTGACATGTGATATGATACTTTCACAAGGTGCGCAATAGCAGGAATAGTAAGCCTCAGCTCCGTCAGCCACGAGATCATGAGAGTGAACAACCCATACACTTACAGGCATTCAGGTTTTCACTGTTAGTATAGTATTCAATAAATTG
The DNA here is from genome assembly GCA_007570785.1 of Antilocapra americana. Lineage (NCBI taxonomy): Eukaryota > Metazoa > Chordata > Mammalia > Artiodactyla > Antilocapridae > Antilocapra > Antilocapra americana. The sequence continues at coordinate 4,511,389 of ML664159.1, forward strand.
CATGAGGAATTCAATACTTTACTACAAAATAGGCTTTGTGTTAGATAGTTTTGCCCAACTGCAGGCTAATATAAGTGTTCTGAGCACATTTAAGGTTTAAGGTACGCTAGACTAAACTATGATGTTTCGTAGCTCAGGTGTATTAAATGCAGTTTCGACAGGGTTATTTTTAACTTCTGATGGGTTAATGAGGATGTAACTCCATTACGGCTTCCCAGGCGGCGCTATTGGTAAGAAACTACCTGGGCGCAGGAGACAGAAGAGAGGAGGGTTGGATCCCTGGGTTGGAAATATTCCCTGGAGAAGGAAGTGGCAACCCACTCTAGTAGTCTTGCCTGGAAAATCCCATGGACAGAGGAGCCTGGCAGGCTACAGTCCACGGGGTCACAAAGAGTCAGGCGTGACTGAAGTGACTTCTTACACACACAACCCCATTATACAGAGGATGATCTGTATTTGCATTCAATAGGTACCATTGTTGATGTTGGCACTTTCTAATTTAAACACTGTCCGTGGGATTTCCAGGCAAGAATCCTGGAGTGAGTTGTCATTTTATTCTCCAGAGGACCTTCCTGACCCTTCCTGACCCAGGAATCCAACCCACATTTCCTGCATTGTGATGGACTCTTTTACCACTGAGCCACCGGGAAACCCAATTTAAACACTACCATTTTCTAAATAATTCATTAATTCAGAATCAGGGATATCAATCGTAAGCACATTCTCCAGATTTACTAATTAATCAAAAGTGGGCAGACAAAAAGTGTATACTCCTTGGATATAAAGTTAGAATTATTAAATAAATTGAGGCTAGTAAAATGTGGTATCAAATTGTCAAACACTTTAGAGCTTTGAGTAAAAAATAAAATCTAGTTTTGAATCCAAATATATTCATTTTTAATGCTTACCTTTCTATAACAGCATGTTAAACATTTCGTGAGAAAATTAAAGAGAAACTTTAAAAGTGATAAAGTTTAGTGTTTTATTGTATGCTTGGGACTTTTGAGGGTTTCCTTATATGTTTCAGAGCTAAAGTTGTTTCAGTGAAAATTGCCTCACAATATATATTTGCATATACCTTTTCAAATAAATAATACTTGTAATTTGGTTAAAAACACAAAGGTTAAAAGCTAGCACTTCCTGGCATGCAGAGTTGGGTTTGTTTGTTTGTTTTAATCATCTTATCTTTACCTTTTTTTAAATGTAGATACACATTTATTTATAGATTTTACAAGGTAACATGGAGCACAATTTATTTTCTAGCTCTCCACTGTGGTTTTCTCTGTGGACTTTTTTAAAAGAGTTGAGATAGGTTTCTCTCAAGAATACTACTTTCTTCTCCCATTTTCATTTGCTTAAGGATAGAAACATGTATGTACTGACAGGAAAATTAATTTGAGAATAAAACGGTCTTGACCACTCTTCTATGCCCTAAGAAACATTGATTATTAAATGTAAAAGTTTACAGATATTTAATCCAGTCTAGAAATTTCTACTACTTTGTACAGAAACATGATTTTTGAACCTTCTGAGTTATAGAAATGAAATTCTGATCATGGACATCTACAAAGAACAGCTATGTTACCACTTATCAGCTATTAGACATGAAAGGCTCAGAAACAGGTTGGAAAAGCAGCCTTAGTTTTCATTATAAATTGTTAGCATTTCTTTAAGCCACCCAGACTCTTCTTGTGGGCACTATATTGTGATGGCCAGTCTTTAAAGATGCCATGCATATTTTCACAGACTGTTACTCTATCTCCTTGCTCGCATCAAGGGCTAAAATTTATATGTCTATAATCTCTATTTTTAATTTTTTTAAATTCATTCATTTTGCACTTCAGAGGTAGTCAGAGGACACTACTTTTAGCTACTTACTGAGTTGAAAGTAAAAGTATTACACATGCAAGACAGATATTTTCTTAATTGAGCACATTGCCATGGCAGGAAATAAAGTCACCTTATTAGATAAGATAAACTGTTCATTTGGGGCATTTCTTTGTTCCTTAAGTGCAAACCATTAAATCAGGAGCCAAGGCGCAGAGTACAATTATAACATAGTTGCTAGATCAGGAGTGCCATTTGGTACCAAATGATTATATCATAATGCTTAATTCTATCAGTGAATTTTGTAAATATTCACACAAAAGCAGGGGAGTGCTTACAGAATGGGAAGGAGCCTTAGTCATTCCTGCAGCTCTTATAATATCAAAGGCTTCTGCCTCACCACCATTTTAAACTGTGCTTCTAAACAGTAGGCAAATGAAATTGGCTTCATGCCTGCATGCCAAGTTGCTTCAGTCTTGTCCAACTCTTTGCGACCCTAAGGACCGTCGCCCTCCAGGCTCCTCTGTCCGTGGGATTCTCCAGGCAAGAATACTGGAGTACGTTGCCATGCCCGCCTCCAGGGGATCTTCCTGATCCAGGGATCAAACCCACCTCTCTTACCTCTCCTGCATTGGCAGGTGGGTTCTTTACCACTAGCTCCACCTGGGACACCTAGGAAAATGTCATTTATTCTTCAAGTATTTCTTAGGTTTCTACTATATGCCCAGTGCTATAGACTTTATTATAAATTTGTAGAAATCATGGCCCATGCCCTAAAAGATTCTCTTAAGAGTGTTGTGAAAGAAAGTGAATGTGAAGTTGCTCAGTCATGTCCGATTCTTTGGGATGTATGGACCGTAACCCGCCAGGCTCCTCTGTTCTTGGGATTTTCCAGGCAAGAATGCTGGAGTGGGTTTCCATTTCCTTCTCCAGGACATCTTCCAGACCCAGGGATCGAACTTTGGTCTCCCACTTTGCAGACAGACTCTTTACCATCTGAACCACCAGGGAATTCCTTGTGTGTTGTATGCATTATTTATAGTGTCTAAACATAAATCAAATGATATATTTTTTTATGGACCTGCCCACCTTATTGAAACTAGGGAATGTTTCTTTATGATCTGAGAGCCATAATAAATCTGCTTATGCCACTACTAGGTATAGTAGAAAGAAGGAATTTCCCTTAATGAATGGGACTGCCATGTCAGTTATCTGAGACTCTTATATAATAAAGAATAGTGTGATGCTTTTTTACTTAGAAGCACAAATATCTATATTTTGTACAAGACAATATTATAACTGGAAATATATATATAATTATATTTGAGTCTTAAACATGTATAAATATATATATATATATATATATAAAACATATATTTGAGAGCATCTTAAAAACAGGAACTTCTTCTGAAGTGAAATATTACCAGTCTTTAAAAAAAAAAAGCTTATGTTGAGATTATCCCAAGATTCCCAGAATCAATACAGGAGTTAAAATGTTTTTTTTGGGGGGGGGCAACATTTTTCCTGTTTCTGACAGGTAATAATGTGGAGTAAAAAACATATTTGGTGCCAAATTTCATTCTGTTTGTGGTTTGTGTCAGCAATCCTGAAAGAGGTCATATAGTTATCATAGTAGTATAAGTAAATTTTTCCTCACTTAAATGAAAATGCATTCTCATGGAAAATCTGAATACTGAAAATTTGGTTAAGGGACTCACACAACCCAGGTTTGGTTCAGTCAGTCAATTCAGTCGCTCTTTACAACCCCATGGACTGCAGCACGCCAGGCTTCCCTGTCCATCACAAACTCCTGGGGTCCACCCAAACCCACGTCCATCGAGTCGGTGATGCCATTCAGCCATCTCATCCTCTGTCGTCCCCTTCTCCTCCTGCCCCCAATCCTTTTCCAACTCTTCGCATGAGGTGGCCAAAGTATTGGAGTTTCAGCTTCAACATCAGTCCCTCCAATGAACACCCAGGACTGATCTCCTTTAGGATGGACTGGTTGGATTTCCTTGCGGTCCAAGGGACTCTTAAGAGTCTTCTCCAACACCACAGTTCAAAAGCATCAATTATTCGGTGCTCAGCTTTCTTTACCATCCAACTCTCACATCCACACATGACTACTGGGAAAACCATAGCCTTGACTAGACAGACCTTTGCTGGCAACATAATGTCTCAGCTTTTCAATATGCTATCTAGGTTAGTTGTAACTTTCCTTCCGAGGAGTAAATGTCTTTTAATTTCATGGCTGCAATCACCATCTCCAGTGATTTTGGAGCCCAAAAAAATAAAGTCTGACACTGTTTCCACTGTTTCCCCTTCCATACCTTTAAGTAAAAACTGAGAAGAAAACATACACCAATTTCTGATTCCTTAATTGTAAACTGACTTTTGAACTTCATGTCTTTATTTGGGAAAGCATAAAACAACTCTCTTTCTTCCTGCTAATCTCATTGGGTGCCATTGACCTATTTAATTTTTTAAGTGTCACAACTTCCTCATAGTGCTAGTTGCCTATAATTCTGCTGAAATAGTGATTATCCAACTTTTTAATAGGTGGTGAATCCAAGAACAGTAAATCTGTTAACATTTCCCATGCCCATCACTCCTATAAGTAAGACAGATCCAAAACTTTATCCTATAAGAATTCATGGGAGGATGATCTTATTTATGGCATTTTTCTGCATTGTATGTGTAATATTTTTACTTGATCATTCCTAAACATATTAGAGTCTGTTTTTAGCTAGAAAGAATGAAATATGAATAGTCTCTAAATAAACCTAAATGCTCTAGTGTCTTCATTTTATTATATTTCTTAAGTGAATTTAGGGCAAGTGTATTTCTGCAGTTAAATACTGAATGTTCAGCCAGAGAGACTCTTCATTCTCAGAGATTGGGTTACTAATTTGGTTAAGAGTAGTTTAATTTTTGGACTCCTGCTGAAATGTTTGTGTTCTGTTGCACTAAGAGCATACTCGGCCTGCGCACAGTGGAGAGCACTTTTCTTTTATGACTTCATGTAAAATTTATCAGCAGAAAGGAGGCTGAAAAGTAGGGAAATGTCCCCAAGTAGATGAGTATATAAAGGACAAGAGAAGGACAGCAAGAGAACAAATGAAGAAGTGTACTGACTTGTTACAGTCTTTTAGTATATGGAGCCATCATCCAGACTAGCACTGGTCCTACTGCACAGGTGATTGAAAGTTATTGTGTTGGTCAGATATGCAAAGGAGCTGCTATTTGTCATTTGTAAATATATTTGTTTTTTTTACTTAACCAGCTTCCTTTAAAACAATTGATACTGCACAGGAATGAACAGATCTGAAGAACAAAACAGTCAGGAAACACTCTCATAAACAGCCTTCCTATAGATTTATTTGTTGAGAATACTCATTTTATTTAGGTTTTCTATAAACAATGATTTTATTTGAACATTCCATCAATATCTCTCTAAGAGAAGTCTTTATAATTTTTAATCTTCTAAAACACACCAACATACAGAAAGTGGAGCTAAAGACTAACTTCTAAAACAAGTTTCTGAAGACATAAAGGAAAAGCATATGTACAAAGTGCACCTTCATGAGTTTGGTTGTGATTATGGTGAGTGGTATGAAGCCACTGAAATGTCCAAAAATAAATTATTGTGGGAGATATAAATTATGATCACCCTAGAGAAATGCTAGGCAACGGGATAACACCCTCCTTCTCCTCCTGCAAAAGTCCTAGTGACATAAGCATTCGTGGGAAAATGAGCAGAAGAACATAGGCATAGCTATAAGGAAGGTCAATTCTTTTTATTTTTTACTTTAATATTTTGTAATATAATCATATGTACCTGGGAAATGGTGCTTTTTCTGAATAGAAGACTAGATTATAATTGCTGGAAATCCTTTAGACAAGTTAAAAACACTTACCTTTACACCATTTATAGTAAAAAATGATATAATCATTTGAAACATTCTACATAACAGATTTCTACATTCAATTTTCAAAAATTATGTTCAAGTTGAATTAAGGCAATAAGACTTCAGAACTACACAATATTTTTGGAGTAAAGTTCTGTCTTAGCATGTAATTAAAAACTGATACTTTACTAAAAACAGTTAGGAAATACATTTATTGAAACAAAACTTAGTAACATCTTACCGTGAATACCAAAATCTGACAAGCTTTAGGGTTTTCACAAAGATAAATTAGTACTCAGTTGTGTCCAACTCTTTGCAGCGCCATGGACTGGAGCCCACCAGGCTCCTCTGTCCATGGGATTTTCCAGCAAGAATACTGGAGTGGATTGCCATTTCCTTCTCCACACAGAAATGTATTGGTGTACTTTATTTTACATTTTAGTGAGAGTTGCCAAGAAATAAGCTTTATTACCATTATGGGGAAAAAACTCGTTTATAAAGTCTGAACTGAACATTTACATTGAATTTAATTGTAGAAGTTTCCCCCCATTTCAATTTCCCATATTTACACATGCACTATAAGACTTTTAATAGTGAGATAACTCTCATTTTAAGATGTAATAACATCCAGTATCCAGCAATTACGACCTTACTTTATAAAGTATCAAAGTGCTTTGCATTTTCAAAAATGTGTTTTTTTAACTCCTTTTGTCTATTTAACCAGCATATTAGCCCCAAATCATTCTTTGTAGCATTAAGCTGCCTACTTATTATTTAAATTCCAACATTTACACTTACATGATTGCATGTATTTTCAATAGTGATTCTTTTATCGCGCACCGAGAAAGTATGCGACAGATGATGAGAAGTTTTTCTGAACCTTTTGGAAGAGACATGCTCAGCATCTCTGATAGGAGAGGAAGAGCTCGTAACCGTATGGGACAAGAGGATGAAGAAAATTCCTTGACAGTAAGTTCTTTATTTTAAAGATAGTGAAGAAAAGTAGTACAGAAGCATTTGTCTCTGATGATAGGATAGGATTAATGTTATAGAAATAACCATTATACACAAGGAAGGACCTGTTGAAAAGCAGAATTCTTTGACAATGAAGAGTTAACTGTATAGAATTGCACTGTGATACCAAAACTTTTAGCACCATAGGGTTATATATTATAAGCCAAACTTAAGACTGTTTTCCGTGTGAACCATGGAAGGAAGAAAAATCAATGTAAGGTTTTTCTCACCTTATCATTTACTTCCATGTCTTAAATTAGGACAGGCATGGAAATATCCTTGCATACAACTCTTTTTCTTCTCGCTTTAAAATAGCATCCAAAACTGTAGTATAATGTTTTTTATCTACTGGACCAGGAAAACTCAACTTACTCCTTGGCTACTTTGGACCTTCAAAACTTAGATTAACTTTTAAAAGTTAATTTAAAAGTTATTCAAAAGCCTTGTAGAACTACAATATATATTCAGAAGTCTTGTCTGAGAGCAAAATTAAAAGTTTAGAAACAAACAACAAAAACCTCAGGGTATTTATATACCTTAGCTGTTTTCCTTTCAGCTTATTTGTGTTGCTTTTTCAGCCTCAAGAATGGCAGTTCTAGAATAACAGATCCACAGGAGTTTCTAAAAAAATAGATCTCTACAGTTCAAATGTAGAGCTTTGGACCTCAGTAAACTTTTTTTTAACGTATTTCTCTTTAATTGAAGGATAATTGCTTTACAATATTGTGTTGGTTTTTGCCACACATCAACATGAGTGAGCCACAGGTATACATATGTCGTCCCCTCCCTTGTGGTGCTCTCCTTCTCTCCACCCCATCACACCCCCTCTAGGTTGTCACAGATTGAGTTCCCTGAATCATACAGCAAATCCCCACTGGCTGTCTGTTTCACATGGTAATGTATATCTTCGTATGCTACTCTCAATAGATATTTTGAATTGGTCAATTGGGAAGCTTCCAGGACCTTCCAAAGAAATACTTTCATATTTTCTATTTACAATACTCTTGTTAAATAGAGCAAAATATTTCAAATACTCCTAAGAAGTTTGATGGATAAAATTACATTTGCCATTTAAATGAAAGTAATCTTCACATTCTTATTCACATACACATTATACCAATATCTATATTAATTTCATTCCAATGTGGTCATTATGTTTATTTTTTACTTTTAGGGCTATAAATTTCCATAAAAGTCTAAAATTAAGCCCAAAGGAAAAAGCTGTCAAAGAGAGCAGAAAAATCAAATGTGACACTCTGAAATTTTATCTTTCACATGAGCATTGAAGTATTTTATATATCTGTTATAACCATAGCAAAGGTAGGGTAGGGCTGTACCTAGTGCTTTGTATTAATATTTGCATTTGTAAATAAGCTGCTTGTAGCCTTTCTGCAAAAAGTAGGAAGTGACGATTTTATTCCCTTATAAGCACAGAAAGGAGATCTGTTTATAATTCAGCTGTAAAGTTCTTAGTGAGGGTGTCTAAGTTGTTAACTCTGCTGGTTATCCATTAGAAGAAATGTTTTTTTCCTGAGTACCTGTGCTTAAAACAACTGAATGTTTAATAAACTGGAATAAGATATATATACCCAATAGAAAGATAAATTTATTTGAAACTGTAATTATCTGATTCATAATTTAGAACCATTTATATTTTGGCTTGCCTCATATTTATCTTGCCAGTGTGGCTTGAAATCAAGTTTTGGGGAACCAAAAAGCCCACATAGCTGAACTAATATGCTTGCATAAATGTGAAGATTAAATAAGGAAAATCAAGTAAGAAAACAATTCTGAATACAAAAGAAGGCTGAGACCAATATTTGAATGAAAAACTAAAATAGTTGCTACCGAGTCCAATTTATAGTGGCATAAATTAACTTTTGTCTAAGATGATGAAATCATCTCCCTTATTATTAATTAAATCCCTTACAATTATATAGTGCAAGTGACAAATAGATTCAAGAGATTAGGTCTAATAGACAGAGTGCCTGAAGAACTATGGACAGAGGTTCATGACATTGTACAGGAGGCAGTGATCAAGACCATCCCCAAGAAAAAGAAATGCAAAAATACAAAATGGTTGTCTGAGGAGGCCTTACAAATAGCCAATAAAAGAAGAGAAGCAAAAAGCAAAGGAGAAAGGGAAAGATATATCCATTGGAATGCAGAGTTCCAAAGAAAGCCTTCCTCAGTGATCAATGCAAAGAAATAGAGGAAAAAGAGGATAACAGTAGAATGGGAGACTAGAGATCTCTTCAACAAAATCAGAGATACCAAGGGAACATTTCATGCAAAGATGGGCACAGGAAAGGACAGAAATGGTATGGACCTAACAGAAGCAGAAGACGTTAAGAAGAGGTGGCAAAAATACACAGAAGAACTATACAAAAAAGATCTTCCTTCACAACTCAGATAATCCCGATGGCGTAATCACTCACCTAGAGCCAGACATCCTGGAATGTGAAGTCAAGTGGGCCTTAGGAAGCATCACTACGAACAAAGCTAGTGGAGGTGATGGAATTCCAGTTGAGCTATTTCAAATCCTAGCAGATGATGCTGTGAAAGTTCTGCCCTCAATATGCCAGAAAATTTGGAAAACTTAGCAGTAGCCATAGGACTGGAAAAGGTCAGTTTTCATTCTAATCCCAAAGAAAGGCAATGCCAAAGAATGTTCAAAGTACCGCACAATTGCACTTATCTCACCTGCTAGCAAATAATACTCAGAATTCTCCAAGCCAGGCTTCCACAGTACATGAGCCAAGAACTTCCAGATGTTCAAGCTGGATTTAGAAATGGCAGAGGAACCAGAGATCAAATTGCCAACATCTTTGGATCATCAAAAAAGCAAGAGTGTTCCAGAAAAACATCTATTTCTGCTTGATCGACTACACCCAAACCTTTGACTTATTTCTGCTTGATCGACTACACCCAAACCTTTGACTTGTGGATCACAAGAAACTGTGGAAAATTCTTCAAGAGATGGGAATACCAGACCACTTTACCTGCCTCCTGAAAAACCTGTTTGCAGGTCAAGAAGCAACAGTTAAAACCAGACATGGAACAATAGACTAGTTCCATGTAGGGAAAGGAATAAGTCAAGGTTGTATATTGTCACCCTGCTTATTTAGCTTATATGCAGAGTATATCATGTGAAATGCTGAGCTGGATGAAACATAAGCTGGAATCAAGAAATATCAATAACTTCCGATACTCAGATGATACCACCTTTATGGCAGAAAGTGAAGAAGAACTAAAGAGCCTCTTGATAAAAGTGAAAGAGGAGAGTGAAAAAGTTGGCTTAAAACTCAGCATTCAGAAAACTAAGGTCATGGCTTCCGATCCCATCACTTCATGGCAAATAGATGGGGAAACAATGGAAATAGTGAGAGACTTTGTTTTTTGGGGCTCCAAAATCACTGCAGTCATGAAATTAAAAGACTTGCTCCTTGGAGGAAAAGTTATGACCAACCTAGACAGCATATTAAAAAGCAGAGACATTACTTTGCCCGGAAAAGTCTGTCTGTCAAAGCTGTGGTTTTTCCAGTAGTCATGTATGGATATAGGGATTGGACTATAAAGAAAGCTGAGTGTCAAAGAATTGATGCTTTTGAACTGTGGTGTTGGAGAAGACTTTTGAGGTCCCTTGGACTGCAAGGAGATCAAACCAGTCCATCCTAAGGGAAATCAGTCCTGAATATTCATTGGAAGGACTGATGCTGAAGCTGAAACTCCAGTACTTTGGCCACCTGATGTGAAAGACTGACTCATTGGAAAAGACCCTGATCCTGGGAAAGATTGAAGGCAGAAGGAGAACGGGACAACAGAGGATGAGATGGTTGGATGGCATCACCAACTCAATGGACATGAGTTTGAGCAAGCTCCAGGAGTGGTGATGGATAGCAAAGCCTGGAATGCTGCAGTCCATGGGATCACAGAGTTGGACATGACTGAGTGAATGAACTGAACTGAAGATGATGAACCATAGGTGTAGGCTAAAATCCGTGCGTAGCATTATCCAATAGAATGCTTTGGATGATTTAAATGTTCTAAATCCACCCTGTCCAGTATGGTTAGCCACATGTGACTATCAAGCCTTTGAAATTTGCCTAGTGCCACTGAGGATCTGAATTTTTAATTCTAATTATTTAAAATTAATTTTAAATAGCCACATGTAGCTTTTGGCTACCTTAATGAAGGGTATTATAATATTCAAAGAGAGTGCTAAGCTTTTAGCTTTTTTAAAAAAAACCAACACTGAGTAAAGGGCATTAATTACCTACAGGTGAACCTAGCATTTTTTTTTAATTTAATAATAATCTCTTTCAACACTTTCTCAAAAGAAACTGCAGTACTCATCTGCCTATTAACTAGAAAGTAAATGGTGATTTTACTATATCAGATTTAGACCAAACCGTTCATGAAATTTTGAGTTTCATGGTGTTTTATATAGTAAATACTGCTAGGTAGTATTTACTTACCTCTCCCATCTAAAATCAAGTGGTGTATATAATATTATATTCAATTACATTATATTGTATCCACTATCTTAGAAGGCTAACACCAGTGAGTTTTTTTTTTTTCTTGTTCAAGCTATGAAAACTCTGCTAACCAAGAGTGCTGACATTGCCCTAGGGCAGGTGAAGGGCAGTAGTGATTTTTAAATATAGGAATTTCATCTGGTTACAGTAGGTTTTCCAAGGAACATTCAGCTTTTTAACCAAAACTCTTCTTTTCCTCTGAATCAGTTATACTGTTGAGATATGGCTCTCCTTTTTTCCCCTAGGGTGTGATAGATTTGACATGTTTATGTCTCAGTATGAAAGACTTATATAAAAGCAAAAATAAATACATTAATTAAAAGAAAACAAAAACAAACAACAATAACAACAAAAGACCTTTGTCCCAGCTTGACTTTTCTAAAAAGTCAGTGTCCTAAAGCTACATATGAAAATAGGAATAAAAATTAGAAATTGACTATAGAAGATGAACAAATCAGCTGCCTAGTTTGAAGACAGCACAGCTAAGTAAAGAGTAGGCTTTTTGAGCATGCTAGCTGTTCTGTTTGAACTTTTTAATAATAGTTTACACAAAGCTTTTTTTTTCTCTTTTTGTGAGTTAAAAATTTTTAAATGAGTATTTTGATTAAGTAGTGAGCCATATGCTAATGCTTTTAAGCATAGTGGATGAAAATTTATATTTCAAATGTACAGTTGATAACCTTTTTCTTTATTTTTCACCCATTTCTTTACATTTGTCATCTTTATCAGCCCTATTATGAAGGAAAATAGAGTTTCCTACAAAAGTAGGAAAATCATGAGCCATGCCATTTCTTTGTACTATTAGCTTTTTCCTCAGTTCATGGCTTCTTTTTTGGGATGTTTTGAAGCCAGTTGTCCATTTGGGGTCGGTTTTGTTTAAAACTAGATCATTTAATCTGTAAGTTTATTTCATTAGGTAATTTATAATTCAAGATATGACGTATGACCATCTGACAAATTGAGAGATGGTGCCAGGGTCAATGTAAAATCTGTTTTTCCTTTCAGTTAAAAGAAACAGAATGAGGAATTTTATTGGTGTACAAATATACTTTGGAGATTACTGTTCTAATTTATTATAAAATTTAAACACAGTTTTCTCTAGTTTTTTGACATAACTTACACAAGGAGAAAATTATCACTGAATGATGGTATACTTTTGTATATACCTTTTACCAAGAAACTCACAATTTATTTTCAACATTTGAAACTTCCAAGTAATGAAAGTTTTAAATTTATATATGTATCTAAAACTTTTTATTATGCCTAACATTCTTCTTCCTATCAAAGACTAAATATTTTTAAACCTATATGCACGATCCTTTCTGAAGTCTGTGTTTATTATTCCATATTAGTCCTTAGGAGGTATCCATGAAGTTTTTTGACCAATTTCTCTTCTAAGCTTTTGAAATGTTATTAATATAGATACTTTTGATTTTTAATTGGTTTCAGGCAAGATTAAATGATTTTTTAAAAATATGGAATTGTTGAACAAAAGAAAGATATAATCTTAATCATTATACCTTATCTGTTAATTTTGGTGTGAATTTGCATTTTCTTTGAACAATGTTTGTCTTAGTCCATAGCAATTATTTTTTCTTTAAGAAATACTAGAGTAGTCTTATTTAAAAGAGATATGTGGTCTCCTTGTTTGTCTTCTAGGCTCATGTCAGATTCTTCAATGAATAATAAGCAGATAACTTTAAATATATATATATATTGAGCTCTTTTTGATTAAACAGTTTTATAATTTGGTTAGCTTTGAACTATGTGATTATGTAGTGCATTACTTTCTTTTTCAGAGATTGTTGTGTAATAAATATCATACCAAAATTAATTGGATTTTTTTTCTAGGCGATGAGTTCTCTTGTGCCTTTTGGCAGTTTTGGTGGTATGGTTCGTATCATAAGACACAAGCCATTTTAGCAATATTTTCTGACAATATTTTATTTTTCATTAACTCAAGCATACTGAATCGGCATGCCATCTCACTTTCATAACAGCTTTTAGCATTTGTTACTGAAAACTTGTTTTGTGTGTTAAATTTGTCTTAGAATGCTTAGGCCTGTGTTTTGTGGAGTACATCACATCAACATAAAAAAAATCAATTTTCCAAAAGAAAAAGTACATTTTGGTTGATGACGATTCACTTTATTTACAAAAGGGTCTCCTGTAGTTGTGTTTAAAAGTTGGAGACTTCCACATGCTTATGCTGACTTTTCAAAAAGTAAAAAAGGGTAGATAAGCATATCTGGAAAAGCTCAGGCTGACTGCTTTCTCTAGGACTCTGTTGTCAGTTCAGTCATGCTTTCGTTCCCCATGTCCAAGTACTCTGCAGCCAGCTTTTTCCTCCCACCCCTGTTTTTCTCTGAGCCTTTGGTCCTCTTTTTTCTTTGCTGCTAATTTCTAACACACTTAAAGGCAATCTGGGGAGTAGCAGAGAATAGCATCATCACCTTGGAGCACTTTCTATGCATGCATCTATACGCTCATGAAAAACTTTTTTGAATTCTCTTGTACTAGACTTTAGCTGTTTCTCACCTTAAAATTTGCCTTATAACATTTGTTCTGATCAGAGTTTTTAGTGGGACAAGTGATGAAGGAAAAAAAAAAACAGCTGTAGCACAGAGTTATCAGTCAAGTGATCAGGAAGTTCAGCATGCTTTGGGCACACAGATAGAAAAAAGCCTGCAGCCCAAACCTTTGGATTGGTGGAGTGGAGGTCAATTAGAGAAGATTTCTCGAGACTAAGGATTAATAGGAATTAGCCAGGAAAAGCTGGGAATGGAGAAGAGAGATCAACACAGAGGACGCAGCATATATAAAGACCAGGAGGCGAGGGAGCCCAAAGGTATTTGGGGTTATTTGGCCCTAGGGTGTGAGTGGAGAATAGGTATAGATAAAGATGATGAGGTACCAGGGGAGACTTCTTTTGGCCCTGATAAGAACTGTGGACTTTAACAAAAGAGCAAGAGAAGCAGTTGATGAATTTTTGTCAACATAGTAGGAGAATCAGATTCTTATTTTTGAAAAAGCATTGTCCCTGCAGAGAAGAGAGGTATTAGAAGGGGCCAGAGTGAAGACTAGGAGACTAATGAATCGTTGTGAGAAGTATGAGTGATACACAGCTTCTACTCAAGTAATAGCCGTGGTGATAAAGAGAAATAATCTCTTTTGAGAGAGTTAAATTTAAGTAAATGGATAGCACTCGGTGATTCGTTGGGTTGTTGGATCAGTAGAGAAGGGGAAGGAAAGTTTTATGCTTATTTTTCTGGCCTGAGAAATTAGGTAGATGAGAATGTCACTGATCTAAGGAACAGAGTTTTGAGGCAGTGCCAGGATTGAGGGCAGGAGTGTTCAGAGAGATCATTTCAGTTCTGGGTGTTTTGCAGTTGAGGCATCTGTGGGCTGTTCAGGTGGATTTATCTAGTAAGCAGTTGGAAATATGAGCTTGAACTGAGCTACAGATAATTAGTTCATTCATTCAGCAAGTATCTATTGAGCCCTCCTATGCACCAGGAGTTGTTTCTAAAGTACTGGGAATATGGTGATGAGTAAGACAGAGAAGATAGCCCTGCCTTCACAGAGGTTATTTTCACAGAGTGAGAGGACAGACAATAAAGAGCAAAATAATTCAGAGAGTCAAAGTGCTTCTAAGTGCTTTGAAAGAGACGAAATGGGCAAATGATAAGGGACAGGTTCAGGTGGAGAAGAGATTAGACAGGTAACCTTTCTAAGGAGGTGATACTTGAATGATGAGAAGCAACTAATTGAGTCAGGAGAGAACATTCTAGGCAGAGAGAAGAGCAGCTGGACGAAGTTCCTGAAGGCCTCCAAAGCCCACTGGAATCTCAGCTCTAATTTGTACCCCTCCCCTTTTTGACAAGGCATTGGGCCACCCCCATAGCAAGTATAGATACTTCTTTTAATGGCTGACAGTGAATTGAGAAGAGGCAAAATATACCCAAAACGTTATCTTTTTTCCCTCACTTTCCTTAGGCTAGCTCTTTAGTCTCCCTTGAATTATCTCTTAAACAGCGTTGATTCTCAATGTAACGCTGAAATAAGCAATTCACAATATTTCTGGAATTGTGTTGAATCTATGAAATGCAGATTAATTCTGTTGCTGTCCTTTGCATCCTAAGTGTGAAAGTTGCTCAGTTGTGTCTGACTCTTTGTGACCCTGTGGACTATACAGTCCAAGGAATTCTCCAGGCCAGAATACTGGAATGGGTAGCCATTCCCTTCTCCAGGTGATCTTCCCAACCCAGGGGTCAAACCGGAGTCTCCTGCATTGCAGGTGGATTCTTTATTAGCTGAGTTATCAGGAAAAGATGTATCATATTTCCTAAATGTGTCTTTGTTGTTCTGTACTATGGTTAGAGTGAAGTGATGTGACAGTCACTCAGTTGTGTCCAACTCTTTGCATTGCCATGGACTGTAGCCCACCAGGCTCTTCTGTCCATGAGATTCTCCAGGAGAATACTGGAATGAGTTGCAGTCCATTCTCCAGGGGATCTTTCTGACCCAGGGATTGAACCTAGGTCTCCCGCATTGCAGGCAGATTCTTTGTCACTGGGCCACAGGGGAAGCCCACAATGGTTAGTGCAGATTCTAAAGAGGAATTTGATCTTTCTATTTCCTGTTGTATGTGGACGTGTTAGTCACTCAGTTGTATCCAACTCTTTGCAACCCCATGGACTGTAGCCTCAGTCCACGGAATGCTCCAGGCAAGACTGCTAGAATGGGTTGCCATTAGCAAGAAAAACCCAACAGAAGGCAGAGACACAAACAGACCTTTGATAATTCTTTCCTGCGGCCCAGAGGGTGCAAAGCGAAAGCATCTCCAGCAGGGCTGAAATCCCAGCACTGCTTAACAATGCCTTACGTGTAGGAGTCAGAAGACTCCGCCTGCTTGAGTCGGGGAGTCCCTGCAACCAGAAACTCCTTCTAACAGTAGACAATGCTTTGGCTGACAAACTAGAATGTGTGCTTCACTTTTTGATTCCTGGTGATCGTTCCAGTCATAAAACCCAAAATCAATAGGAGACTTTTCTAGAGCAGTGTTTCTCTGCCTCGATGCTGCTACTTTCATGTTGGGCCGGGTAACTCTTATTGTGGGGAGCTGTCCTACATTCTTGTACTTTGTAGGATGTTTAACAGAATCCCTTCCCCCTGTCACTGGGTGCCAGTCATACACCCTCCTCAGCTGTGACAAACAAAAATGAGTGTAATTATTGAAAAATGTTCTGTGGGGTGAAAATCACTCTTGGCTAAGAAAGCACTGTTCTAGAGGAATTCTTAACTATTCTTGGAGAGGGGCACACCTCTTGGTTCAAGGTATGCCCTATGGAGCGATCAGTGATAGGCAACAATTCCAAGACCTGTTAGTGAAATGAATCAACATCCATCACTTGGCACCAACTCTGATGGAAAGGCTTCCCTTTATAGCAGACTATAGAGAGTCTGCCTGCAATGCGGAAGACCTGGGTTTGATCCCTGGGTTGGGAGGATCCCCTGGAGAAGGAAATGTCAACTCACACTAGTACTTTTGACTGGGAAATCTCATGGGTGGAGGTGCCTGGCAGGCTACAGTCCATGGGGTTGCAGAGTTGGACACGACTGAGCAACTAGCACTAACGCTGATGGAAAGGAGGGCTGGCTACTCCAGAGTCAGCTTCTATCAGCCATGTGGTCCTGCTGCAGATGACACTGTTATCTTACACTCAGGTTTTATTTATTTGCCTGGTGGGATATACAGAGGTAAGAAGGAAAAATTTGAAGACTAGTCTGTGCTAAAGCTGTGCCAGCCCAGAATATCCCACTCAGTATTTAAATAGCAACCAAATTATGTTTTGAGCAAGGTGAATGATATGTATGTGTATATTTATCTGTTCTTGCATGTATATTCATGTGGATATATGCACATGTGTGTATGCATGTGTTTATAGTGTTACAGCTTCCTAACCATTTATATGCTGGCTGTCTAGGATTGTGTGTATGCTTCAAATTTTTCTTTAACAAATTGCTTCTATTGTATAGTCCTTAAATTATCTTTGCCTGGTTGATCACTGCATGAGATCCCACAGCAAAAGTCAAGAAAAAAAAGAAATTCAGCTGTTTTGGGAAGGTGGATTTGCTTCTTTCATGTTGTGTTTATAGTTAATAACATACTTCCTAATGTCCTGTAGCATACAGATGTCAGCCCTTTTCAGGCAATGGACCGAATGATGTTAAATATGCGAAACAGTATGCAAGAATTACAAAGAAACTTTGTAAGTACTAAAAGATGGATGAGAACGTTGTTTTCTATTATTGGTACCCTATATTACAGTGGCTTTCAACCATTTTCTAACCATAGTCCCCAGAAACTAAAAAATATATCTTACATCATGACCTTACTTGTGTACTGTATATATTGTACACCTGAAATGAAATTTTCATGAGAAAAGGATCGTGCTGTTTACAGTGTCTACTGATATTTTCTATGTTATTCCATATTTTAAAAGTCCTGGTCACAACCTATCAAAATGATCTCAAAACCTACAAGTTTGATAAATTTTCAAAATAAAAAATTCAACCTCAAAAATATTTATTCTACTGAAGGTCACTATTGTAAATGAACATTTTATATGAATTTAGATTTTTTATTATGTATAACTTGTCTACTTAAAAAATTATAGCATCTAAGTTATTAAGTTTTAGTGTTTAAAAATAACTCAAAATAGAAATTTTAAGAATGATATTTAGAAACTGGATTAGAGTCATATAGTCTGAATACTTATAAACTAGTACTAATATTCTTATTTTTCTACTCATAACATTAGTCATAGTCAAAATAATAACTTGATTCAGTATGAAGACCAACCATATTAGTTTAGTCATCCAGTTTGAAATCTAAGGATCATCTCATAATGTCCAAATCTTGGACATTAGAAATGTAGCACTGGTACCCACAGAAGGTATAAAACTTGTTGGCATATGGTTAATTGGCTCAACATTGGCAAAATTGCTCACAAAGTTTAACCGTTGACTATAAAAGTATCACATGCTTCAAGGCATAGCATCTATAAATTTAAGACTTGAAGTCTTTGACCTCAAAGATTTGAGGAATTCTAAGTGAATCACTTGTTCTTCATTATTCCTTGCAAGAGGAGTGTGAATTGGTACCTAAAATGGAAGGAGGTGAGGGCCTTCATGGGGATACCACTTGGATACATCATACTGATCATATACAGTATCTTTACTAGAACTTACAGCTAGTGTTGTTGCTTGCTAGACTCTTCTGACATTAGTTCTTCATATTTGACTGAACTCACTGGATATACAATTTATATTTATCTCCAGGGTCACCTTTCAATGGATCCAAATGGGCATTCATTTAGTTCTTCCTCAGTGATGACTTATTCCAAAGTAGGGGATGAACCACCAAAGGTTTTCCAGGCCTCAACACAAACCCGTAGGGCTCCAGGAGGAGTAAGTACTTTCTTGGAACTTTATAAAGTTATGGAATGATAGATCACCTGTATCAAATTTTAACTATTAAGATTTGACCTGGTACTGGTGCAGAAAAGAGAAGAGGGAAGAAAACACAAAGCAGCATGAAGAGCGGTAAGGTTGACTGTGGTTTTTTATTCTAAGGCATTCCTTGTCTCCCCTGCTGGCAGTGGCAGAGATGGTGCAGGATCCATTCTGGACCTCTGCAGTGACGGGAGCAATGCAGTAGAATGTGTCACGTGAACTTCTGGTTTTCCAGTGCATGTAAAAGGAATGTTTATTCTATTCTGTTGTTATTAAGTTTGCAATAGCATTATGTCTAAAAAAGCAATGTACTCGCCATGATATAAAGGCTACCCACTCCAGTATTCTGGCCTAGAGAATTCCATGGACTGTATAGTCCATGGGGTCGCAAAGACTGAGCGGCTTTCACTTTCCCTCACTTGTCTCCCCCACCTACCTCCATTTGTGCCCCCGGGTGCCTTTTTTATCTCTAATGTCTATTGGTGTTATTACCTTTACATGTTGACAAGGAAAGTAGACACTAAAGTCTTTGTTTTATGAAATAAATGTCTACAGTTAGTTTATATTCGAAGTAAATGAGTTTTTTAACTCATAAAATATTTCAAGTGTACAGACAGAGCATAGAGAATAATATAAATACCCCAAATTTCTTTAATCCAGTTTAGTGAAGTCATAATGCTTTTCTCTATTTAAGTTGTCTTTTGTTTTCTTTTTAAGCAAAAATATAGTTAAAATTTCCTGTATGTTCCTCCCTCCTTGGTCCCTTTTCCCTTTCTCCCTCCCCGAAGAGAACCATTTTCTTATACAGGCATACCTCATTTTACTGGTCTTCACCTTATTGAACTTCACAGATAAGTTGTATTTTTTTGCAAACTGAAGGTTTTTAGCAATCCTGTGCTGTCAGGTGACAGTTAGCAATTTTTAGCAATAAATTGTTTTTATATTATGGTATGTACATTGCTTTTTTAGACATAATGCTACTGCAAACTTAATAACAACAGAATAGAATAAATATTACTTTTATATGCACTGGAAAACCAGAAATTCATGTGACACATTTTATTGCACTATTTCCTTCATTGCAGAGGTCCAGAATGGATCCTGCACTATCTCTGCAGTATGCCTGTACCTGGAACTTATCACTTTTATGCATGCTTTTATGATTTCATTACTTATGGATGCTCCATATACAATATAGTGAATCATTTTACAGGTTTCTAAACTTTGTATAAATGGTTTCCTAACACACGTGACTTTGCTCTGCAACTAGACTTTGCTCAGTAATTGCTTCTGAGATTTGTTCAAGTTGATATGTGTAGCCCTGGTTTCTTTATTTTAACTTCTATATAATGTCCAAAATATGAATATACCACAGTTTTAAAATCTACTTTTCTAATGATAGATATGTAGGTATTTGTAATTTTTCAGTTACTCATCTTCATAGCTGTCTCCTTGTGCAAAAAGGGCTAGGAATACTATTGTTGGATTGGAGGAGGTGTGTGTCCTCATCCTTACCTAGAAATTACCAACTTACTATCATGTAGGGGTTGAAATAGTTGACTCCTACAGATTTTGGTTTGAGAGTTGCCACTTCTCCATTTATTCGTTAGTACATATAGTAAAGAAAATTAGGGGTTACCTGTCTAATGGGTGACTTAAATGAAAACAATATTCAAGTCATTTCATGACTACTGAATAATTAGTTGCCCTTACATGTGTTCTTTTTTTAAAAAATAATTATACTGGTTCTATTTGTCCTAGACATTTTAATTTTAAGCAGTCAGGAAACATCAGAGAATTATTACCATAATTTTACTACAAGTTGGTAGTGGAGCTAAGTACCCATTATTTTTAGAGCAGTAGATTTATGTTCTTACCTGTATAGGTAAGTAGGTTCTGAGGAGTTTATATTCTATATTTATATAAATAATAACTAATTTTTATTTTCTTCATTTTCACAGATAAAGGAAACCAGGAGAGCATTAAGAGATTCTGACAGTGGACTAGAAAAAATGGCTGTTGGTCATCACCTCCACGACCGAGCTCATGTCATTAAAAAGTCAAAGAACAACAAGACTGGAGATGAAGAGGTCAATCAAGAGTTCATCAATATGAATGAATGTAAGTTATCAGAAAAAATGCCATTCTTCCTCTCAAAGTTAAAATAGCAGCTGTACCAGTAGAACTTAGTGAGCATTTTTTTAACAGAAACATTTCATATGATGTCCTTTCAGGCAGTTTATGAATTGTATATGTAGGCAATACATTATCAACATAGTAATAAAATTGTGGTTTCATTATTTCACTGTAGATCTGTTTTTTCATAGTGATTTTTAATGTTGAATATCATTTATTTTTTGCTTTATGCTTGGAATATGGAAACTTTTGTTTTTTAGTAAAGCTGTCATTAGTAAAAATGAGTTTTTATATATTTGTGGTTATCAAAGAAGTATATTTGAAAAGCATAAAAAAGTACAAAGAGAGAAAATAAAATCATCCATAATTCCAACCCAAAATACTAGTATTAATGTTTTAGTATATATCTTCCTAATAATTTTATGTATATATGAACATATAAACACATGTACTTTTCTTTTTCAAAATTAGTGTTGTACCATCTATATAGTTTATATTGTGCTTATTTTAATTCCCAAGTATAACTGTGAACAGCCACCTATGATGTTACATTTTCAAAGACATCCTAAATGGTTACCTAAAAGTTTTACCATGAATTGGCCATAATTTATTTAAACTATTCTGTATTGTTGGGCACTCAGGCCTTTGTATAGGTTAGGGTTAGATATTGGATATTTTTAGATAATATATATGGATCAAGCTTATCTTTTCCACTTCCTGTATTTTCTTCTCATTCTTTAATGCAGTCAGTTCTTTCTAGTATCCTAACTCTTCTCATTATATTCATTTCCTGTTTTTAGAAAGTATTTTGAATAAAAGTGTTTTATCATAGTAAAGAGTTTTAATTATTGTTTCCTTTTAGAAGAAGAAATTCTCTTAAGGTTGGAATTGGAGAAAATTATTCTTATGCAATGAGATGGAAGCCATAACATCTTAACCTTTCTTTGATTTTAACTTTTGCAATTTGGTCACATTTAAATATATACAAAATACTTCACAATAATTAACATATTGAAGAAAATTTTGGCAAAGTAACATTGTTGTACAGGGAATCTGAAAGAACAAGTATTGTCATTTACTTATCCTTATTATAGAATTTAGATTACCTACTTCATAGCAACATAAATTGGCAGATGACTAACCTATTTTAGAAATCTGAAACAGAAACTTGTGAGGCCAAATTATGTAGTAAAATTGTGAGATTCATAGGAAGTGCTGGCGCCAGGAGGAGAGTCCTCCAAGTACAGAGGAAAAGTAGGACCACTGCAAGGAGAATGTAAGTCAGTGTCACTGGGTCATGGGGTCCAGGGATAGAATAGCATGATGTCCAGGCAGGTGTGTGAAAAAACAGCTCATCAATAACCAAATTACCAGCATTAATAGGAGAGGAATAAATAGAAAGGGAACTATCACACTGAGTCAAAGTCCTTTATATTTGAAGCAGTTTCATATCTCTAAGGTTCTATTAGTTCAGTTCAGTTGCTCAGTCGTGTCCGACTCTTTGTGACCCCATGTAACGCAGAATGTCAGGCCTCCGTGTCCATCATCAACTCCTGGAGTCTAGCCATCTCATCCTCTGTCTTCCCCTTCTCCTCCTGCCCCCAATCCTTCCCAGCATCAGAGTCTTTTCCAATGAGTCAACTCTTCTCATGAGGTGGCCAAAGTATTGGCATTTCAGCTTCAACATCAGTCCTTCCAATGAACACCCAGGACTGATCTCCCTTAGAATGGACTGATTGGATCTCCTTGCAGTCCAAGGGACTCTCAAGAGTCTTCTCCAACACCACACTTCAAAAGCATCAATTATTCGGCGCTCAGCTTTCTTCACTGTCCAACTCTCACATCCATACATGACTAGTGGATAAATCATAGCCTCGGCTAGATGGACCTTTGTTGGCAAAGTAATGTCTCTGCTTTTCAATATGCTATCTAAGTTTGGTCATAACTTTCCTTCCAAGGAGTAAGCGTCTTTTAATTTCATGGCTGCAGTCAACATCTGCAGTGATTTTGGAGCCCAAAAAAATAAAGTCTGACACTGTTGCCACTGTTTTCCCATCTATTTCCCATGAAATGATTGGACGGGATGCCATGATCTTAGTTTTCTGAATGTTGAACTTTAAGCCAACTTTTTCACCTCTTTCACTTTCATCAAGAGGCTTTTTAGTTCCTCTTCACTTTCTGCCATAAGGGTGGTATCATCTGCATATCTGATGTAATTATATTTCTCCCGGCAATCTTGATTCCAGCTTATGCTTCTTCCAGCCCAGTGTTTCTCATGATGTACTCTGCATATAAGTTAAATAAGCAGGGTGACAATATATAGCATTGATGTATTCCTTTCATGATCTGAGCCACAGTCAGCTCCCAGTCTTATTTTTGCTGACTTATAGAGCTTCTCCATCTTTGGCTACAAAGAATATAATCACTCTAATTTCAGTGTTGACCATCTGGTGATGTCCATGTGTAGAGTCTTCTCTTGTGTTGTTGGAAGAGGGTGTTTGCTATGATCAGTGCATTCTCTTGGCAAAATGCTATTAGCCTTTGCCCTGCTTCATTCTGTACTCCAAGGCAAAATTTGCCTGTTACTCCAGGTGTTTCCTGACTGCCTACTTTCGCATTCCAGTCCCCTATAATGAAAAGGACATCTTTTTTGGGTGTTAGTTCTAAAAGGTCTTGTAGGTCTTCATAGAACCATTCAACTTCAGCTTCTTCAGCATTACTGATTGGGACATAGGCTTGGATTATCGTGATGTTGAATGGTTTGCCTTGGAAACAAACAGAGATCATTCTGTCATTTTTGAGATTGCATCCAAGTACTGCATTTTGGACTCTTTCGTTGACCATGATGGCTACTCCATTTCTTCTACTGGATTCCTGCCCACAGTAGTAGATATAATGGTCATCTGAGTTAAATTCACCCATTCCAGTCCATCTCAGTTTGCTGATTCCTAGAATGTCGACGTTCACTCTTGCCATCACTGTTTGACCACTTCCAGTTTGCCTTGATTCATGGACCTGACATTCCAGGTTCCTATGCAATATCGCTGTTTATAGCATCAGACCTTGCTTCTATCACCAGTTACATCCACAACTGGGTGGTGTTTTTGGTTTGGCTCTATCCCTTCATTCTTTCTGGAGTTATTTCTCCACTGATCTCCAATAGCATATTTGGCACCTATGGACCTGGGGAGTTTATCTTTCCGTGTCCTGTCTTTTTGCTTTTTCGTACTGTTCATGGGGTTCCCAAGGCAAGAATACTGAAGTGGTTTGCCATTCCCTTCCCCAGTGGACCACATTCTGTCAGACCTCTCAACCATGACCCCTCTGTCCTGGGTGGCCCCACACGTCATGGCTTTGTTTCACTGACTTAGACACGCTGTGGTCCGTGTGATCAGATTGGCTAGTTTTCTATTTTTATGATTTCAGTGTGTCTGCCCTCTCATGTCCTCTTAGAACACCTGCCGTCTTACTTGGGTCTCACTTACCTTGGGCGTGGGGTATCTCGTCATGGCTGCTCCAGCGAAGCGCAGGCGCTGCTCCTTACCTTGGAGGAGAGCGATATCCCCACACAGCCTCCCCTCCTGACCTTAAACGTGGAGTAGCTGCTCTTGGCCCTCCTGCGCTTGCAGCCACCACTCCTTGGACGTGGGGTTGCTTCTGTAGGCTGCCCGCCCCTATCTTGGCGTAAGGTAGCTTCTCTCAGCCTCGCTTTTGCCCGGTCCATTGCAGCTGGTGCGCTTCTCTAAGGTTGGGCTGATGGAAACACCAGGGAACGTGTGGAGAGCAAAGCAGTTACCGACAGTTGACACCTTACTACTTACCCTTTCATTTTGATATTTAATGTAGGTGATGCTCATGCTTTTGATGATGAATGGCAAAATGAGATTCTGAAGTACCAGTCAAGGGGACAATGCCGCAATCTGGATAGCTCCAGGATGCGAAGCGTTGGTCATGAGAATCCGGGGTCCCGAGAACTTAAAAGAAGGTAAAAGTTACTTCTAATTAAATTGTGTTTTTTAATGACAAATTAGAAGGAAAGTTATGTAATTTTACCTCTGTTATCAGGAAGTTTTGATTGATGCCCAGGTGGTTTGTATCAATATTTTGTGAAAGAAGTAATAATTTTAAATTACATCTGAGTATTGCAACACAAATTTAAATTTGTACCTGAAACCCAATAATATTTTAGGATTGTATGACTAGTAACTCACTAGCAAATTATGATTTAGGCAGTGGGACTAAAATCCTAAGGAAAAGTGATACACTATAATGCAGTTATTCTTATGCAGCAGATTCTCATCTGGAGAGAGTAGTTGTCCATTTTGTACTAGGTAAAGATACCAGTGTTTAGGGATATGGTATGGGGAGAGGGACTGTAGCTAAAAGGCTGAACAAAACTTCCCTAACAAGTCAAAATTGACTACTTAATGGCAAACATGTTTTTAGATACTTATGTATTAAATAGTATGCTACAATATCTGTATTAGATATTTTGGAAGAATTTTGCAAAAACTTTAGCCTCATTTGAAATTACCTTTTAAAAATAGATGTGAAATACAAATGTGCTAAACCCAACTTTAAAGATGAGACTTGGACACGTTTAGCGTGTATTCTAGGGTTACCAATTTAATTTGGTCCTCTGGGTGAAAATTGAAAACACTGCCTAATTCCTGTTGACATTAGACTTGAGAGAGCGAGCGAGGCCTCACCAGGCCTCAAAACAGAAATCTGTTCTAGGCTATAAGAGGGTGGAGGATCGATCACTGCAGAAGGTGGAAGGCTGCCCAGAACCAGCGAGCAACAAGTGGATACCAAGTAAACCAGAAGCCTTGTGCAGAATTCTGTGTGCTAGCATCTTTTGTTTTAAAATACTTGTCTAGGCATTTAGAGCCCTAATGTTTTGCATAGAAAACTTGCTCCCCTATTAATTGTAAACCATAACTGTCTCACTTTGAAAAGTTCACTGCTAGAAACCTAGCAGTGCTATAGTCAAACCCAAGTTTGACTGTGAAATTCAGGTCCCAGCTAGAGAAAAGCCTGCTCCTTGTAGATGGTTTCTAAATCTGTAACCCCATCAGTGGCATTTCCGGTAAACCAGCACTGTCCAGCTGAACTTTCCGAAATGATCTTTTGCAGTGATGACCACGTTATGCATCCGTGCTGTCTAGCACGGCAGCCGCTAGCCCCAAGTAGCTGTTGAATCACACCTGAAAGGCCGGTGATGCGGCCAAGGAACTGAAGTTTGAAATTCTGTGTTATTTTAATTAACGTAAATGTAAATGATGTGGCTGGTGGCCGTGATGTTGGACAGCACGGTTCAAAGGTAAACAGTTAAATCTGTCTCAGGGAAGGAGCATTTAAGAGACTCTCTTTAAATGTGAAGTGAAATTGTCTGCCATATGTTTTTCAAAGCTATTAAGGAACTCTTAAGATAAAACTCACCTTAAATTACAGTGGCCTTTATCAAGTTTGTATTAATGTTTTAATACAAAATGATATGAATGTTCATATGTATATTTCTTAGGGAGAAACATCATCAAAGTCCAGCCATTGAACATGGAAGAAGATCAAATGTTTTTGTGGACAAACTCAACATCAAAGGATCACCTGTGAAAATCAACAGAAAATAAATAGCACTGCATTTGATTTCTTTAGTTTTGGTTGTTTTAACAGAGAAAGTAATGGTGCTGGGCAATACACATAAGACCAATCTTTTGTTATTAAATCAGTACTGTTGTTAGCAACTTTCATCTGAATTTTCTTGAAAGTACTTGCTGTATATTGTCCCTACTTTAGGAATAAAGTAGGAATAAAGCTTTAGGAATAAAGCTCGAATCTTCAACAATGCAAGCTGTTAAACATTCTATAATACTCTTTAAAACATAACACATACTGATTTGGCTTTCATAATTATTTTTATATTGGTTGTGTTTTCCCCTGTATATTCAAGATTGAACATACAACTGTTCTAGCATATAAAATTAGTTAAAATAAGTAACTGCTCAGAAATAGTCCCAGTTTTTTAGCAACACTGTATTAGAGTGAATTTAATAAAAGTTAAAATTATTAGGTCAAATTTCATAATGTGTTTATGTAGCCAGCCAGGTTAAAGAATTTTTAAAAATAAAGCAAAAACTATACTAGTACTCTTTTATAATTAGTTATTATTTTGATAAAGGACATAAAGAATAAGCAAATAGTTCATTTTTGAAGAGATTTTAAATTGCTAATGTACCTGAATTTTCTTCTTATCATTTCTTTATACAGTGTATTTTTTTGTTCTGTGTTACATTTTTAACACTCATCAGACTTTCCATTGACCTTTCTCTTTAACATCTTAAGGTAGCATATTTCTGTTCTCCTTTCTCACAGACAGCTTAATTTATCTCCACGGTTAAGATTTTAAAGTTGGATTGTCCTTGGAGAAACTCTGCTCAGCCTCTTTGTGACATTTAGAAAAATGCATTGGGTATTCTGCAAACCTTAATGATTGATTGTCTCAAAATTTCTTAGACAGGTGATGTGTGTGTTTGAGCAAGGTACTTAATAATTCAACTGTTCCCTTTTTAATTATACTATTTAAAAATTCAGCTCTTGAATTTTTTGTCCTAGAGTTAGAGCATTGATCTGTTTATATAAATTTAAGCATAAAGCTTATGAGAATGTAAAATCTTAACTCTTTTAAGTTTTTGTTGTTTCAAAGGGAGAAAAAAAGAACAAAGTCAACTAACACTCTATAATCCTAATATCTTCCTTTTTAAACTTTGGAATTAGAATTGTGTAATTGTGCTTATACTCTTCTAATTTTCTACTATCATATCCTGTTAATATTACTAGTCGTGTTTCATGCCTTTAGTCACTAAAATAAAATGCATATGCATCATCTCATTTTTAGAATGGAAAGTAATTGAGCACATATCAGTTAAGTTAAAATTTTCCTCTTATAAATATAAATAATGAGTATACTAATAACATACTATTACACATTGAGAACTTATCATAAGGCATAGGTTTTAAATAATATGTTTGTGTAAATTCACTGGATAAATCAAAATCCAGTAGACACTGTAGTTATTCTCCTAAATTATTACACTGGTCGTTAACTCAAATCATTGTATTCAAATATGAAACACACTTGAATAAATATTGTACTTACAAGAGTATAACTTCCATGCATCATATAACAGAATTCATAGATGCTTTTTTCACCCCAAGGTGTTCACTGTGGCAATCATGTTAAAATTGAATTAAATATGTGTTTCCTCTTCTGCCACAGTGCTTTCTAAGGGGTCATTTATAAAATATGTGACATCCAGAGAATAAATGTCAATTCTTTACATTCACACACTACTGAAATTGTCTTTCTCCAGAATTTATTTTTATCCTATTTCTTAAGTCAGTGAAAGTCACTCAGTCATGTCCCACTCTTTGCAACACCATGGACTATACAGTCAGCCCATGGAATTCTCCAGGCCAGAATACCAGAGTGGGTAGCGTTTCGCTTTTCCAGGGGATCTTCCCAACACAGGGATTGAGCCCAGGTCTCCAGCATTGCAGGAGGATTCTTTACCAGTTGAGCCACAAGGGAAGCCCATTCTGAAGCCAACAGTATAAAAAAGAAGGCTCGCCATAACTTGTAGTTCACATATTAGTTTTTCTTTATTATCAGCTACTGATCTTCCTGGAAGTCTGTGTCTTTGGGGAATGGAAGGATATTAACTATTTAGTGAATGTGGCCTCAACAGTAAGGCCAAGTTGAGTACTTAGGTTCCTTGCTACTTTAGCGATTTTCCTGTTAACTCAGTCCCAGGGATAGGTTTCCATTACTTACCTTTATGATTTCATTATCTTACTACTGTCGCAGGGCAGTGGCAGGAGCAAGTTGGTATCAAATGGTGACTTGCTCCTGGCAATGTGATGGTATTTGGATGTGGGGTCTTTGGAAGGTTATGAGGGTGGAGCCCTCGTGAATACAGTTAAAGCCTTTGTAAAAGAGACCAACTCAATGAACTTGAATTTGATCAAACTCTGGGAGATAGTGGAGGATCGACTGGCATGCTACAGTCCATGGGATGGCAAAGAGTGGGCCACAACTTAGCAATGAGACCCTGGGGTTCTCTGGTGGTGTGGCAGTAAAGAATTTGCCTACCAGTGCAGGAGATGTGGGTTTGATCCTTGGATTGGGAAGATCCCCTGGAGGGGGAAATGTATTTTCCTGGAGTATTTCCCACTCCAGTATTCTTACCTGAGAAAATCCAATGGGCAGAGGAGCCTGGTGGGCTACAGTCCATGGGGATGCAAAGGGTCAGACATGACTGAGCAACTAAACAGTGACAACGAGAGAGACCCTAGACAGCTCACCTGTTCTTTCTACCTGTGTGCACACAGTGAGAAGTTGGCTGCCTATGAGCCCGGAAGTTCCACACACTGTCACTGAATCTCCTGGAGCCTTGATCTCAGGCTTCCCACCCTGCAGAACTGTGTGAAATAAATTTATGTTTACAAGTCACCCAGTCTATGGTGCTTTTGTTATAGCAGACTGAAGGGACTAAGACAGTGGTACTCAGCTAGTCAGGCTAGGATATTTTGGAGAGTCTACTGAGGTTTGACTAGACCCTCACTGCAGTGAATCTGGACCTTCATTGAATTTATCTTTATTCTTATATATTATAAAATGTCTATGAATTAGCAGAATGTGCAACTGCTTTAAACAATATAATACATGTGTAGTTTGCCATTTTAAAACTTAACAGAAGTAATTTATATAGTGTACTCAGAAACCTAGCTAGACAGTTTTTGTTTTTTTGTCTTCCAGTTCTTTCTGTGGAGCAAACAAAAGTTTATTATTTTGGTTAAAAGTGGTGATTAATAAAAATATACTTGGTATAATAATTACAGAAACATGAATATAAATATACACACACAGGAAGAGTATGAATTTTTACTCTAGGAAATTTAGTTTGTTAAAATGGTAATTTCACAAGTAACACACTTTTTTACTTAAATTATATCTTTAAAGTAAAACCTTAATTTTATTACCATTTACATAACTATTATTTAATTTGTATGTTATAAAAAGGTTTATAAAGACTCAATTTTTGAAAGCCTACAAATAAAGTTTGCTTAAAAGTGTGTTCAACATTAATGGGTTTATTCATCAAAGTCAATCCTTTACTACAAAGTAACACATGGTTGATACACAAAAAATAAGTCCAAAATTCATCATCGAATCTATGGTTTTTCTTGTCTCTTGTAATTTATTCTGATTTCTATGTATTTGCTCTTACTCATTTAACAAGTATTTATTGAGCACAGCAATGAACAAAAGCCGATCACTGTCCTTTTGGAGCAGTTCTCATTGGTAGAGTCAGACCGTTGTGTAAAGTGTGTGAATATATCTAAGAAGAGCTCTGGAGGAAAATGAAGCAGTGCACAAACATAGGGAAGAGCTTGCTATTTTAGAAGAGTTGGTCAGGGAACACCCAATTGATAGAGGATACCTGGACAGAGAAGAAAGGGAAAGAGCCCTGCCTGTACCAGGAGGAGAGCACCGGCCCTGGTTCTGTGAGGGTCAGCAAGGAGGCGGAAAGGAAAAGGAGCAAGTGAAGTTAGGATTACGCTGGCGGCTGCTCAAGCAAGGTTTTGTAGGTGCTTATTCTGAAGGCTAATTTTTAAAAATTCAGTTATTTAAATTTTTAAGTTAATGAAACGCTTTCAGATTAAAATGTTAGTTGTAAAAAATTTCAAGCCTACGCTAACGTAGAGATGACAGTAACAGTGATTCACTGGATGGTTGTTTTTCAGCAGCAAAAATGACACCCTCAGGCTTAAAAGGATCCCTTTTAGTGACCTTGAAGGGAACAGACCGAGCAGCTGCAGGGCAGAAGCAGCAAGATCAGGTAGGCTAAGACAGTAATTCCGTCGGGATAGCAGTTCTTTGAGAGGCGGGGAGAAGATGCAGATTCTGGATCCATATTTTAACGTAGTGCCCATAGTACATGCCGACTAACTAGAGCAGGAAAATCAAAGAGGGGTCCAAAGTGACATTTTGGACTAAAAATGGACATTTTAGCCTTTGAGATGAAGACTGCTGAAGAAGGTTTTGAGGGATCATTAGCTCCGATGCCTCCAAGAAATCGCAGTGGAATCTCAAGGATGCTATCTTCTGTATGGACGAGACATACAATGTCTAACATGGAACAACGATGGAACGTCTTCAAATGAGAAAAACCACTTGTAGATATTTTATTATTTTCCCAAGTTTTTTACAGATCATATCCTGTAGATTATTGTTTCATATTTTTGTAGTAGCATTAATAACGATTTTGCATTTTGAGTTCAATATTATTATAAACATTTCTCCACTTTGCTGTATAGGCAAAGAAATAAAGGCTGCATCTTTCGGGTAGCATGAATAAAAAGCCTGATTAGCTACGCAAAGCTACTGCACTTTCTCTTCCCAGTCGGTAGAGGGAACCCGGGCAGCGGAGGACGCCGCTCTGCCCTGCGATCCGGAAGCTTCTCCCTCTCTCTTTTTTTCTCTTCGCCCTCGTATCCTTCGCCCCGGAAGTGCTCTTCGGCGCTGACTGCCGGCGTGACTTTGACCGCTTCTAGTGGTCGTGCCGGACCGAGCCGGAGTCGTGGGACCTTCTCGCCTGTGCTGCGTTCGCCATGAGGCTGCTGGGCGCTGCCGCCGCCGCGGCTGTGGGCCGCGGGCCGCTCCCGCGGGTCCCCTCGGCCCTGGGCTGGCAGGGGAAGCAGGTAGTGGAGTCCGGCGGGGCGAGACCGCACCACGGTCTGTCCACGGGACCTTGCGGTGCGTCCGGGGCCAGGGGCAAGCGACACCCCTCCCTCCCTGACATCTCCTTACTGACAGCTCCGAATGGACCTCAGTGTGAAAAGCCACCTGGGTATCTGCACAGCTGCTGGTTATTAATGAGCAGCGTCTCGGCGCCCTGGGAGGTTGGGTGGCCTCCGCTTAAGCCTCGTATTTTGGTATACCTTAAAGAGAAGAGGTAACTGGAGTGAAGATCAAGACAACTGAAAAATTAGTGTGTTCAGGGCTCGAACCCAGGGCTTCTGGCTCATTATCCAGTGCTCTTTTCAGTACAGAGTGTCCTTGGGCTGAGTGCTATCTCTTTTAGCCGACCTGGGTTATTTGATTTGTAGCCTGACCTTCCAGTACCTTTCTTTGGTTCTGTCTGCCTTTTGCGGGACGCGGGGAGAGGTCGCAGAGTGGACTAGCATTCAGTTCAGTTCAGTCTCTCGGTCGTGTCCGACTCTTCGCGACCCCATGAACTAAAGCATGCCAGGCCTCCCTGTCCATCACCAACTCCCCGAGCCTACCCAAACTCATGTCTATTGAGTCGGTGATGCCATCCAACCATCTCATCCTCTGTCGTCCCCTTCTCTCTTGCCCTCAATCTTTCCCAGCATCAGGGTCTTTTCCAATGAGTCAACTCTTAGCATGAGGTTGCCAAAAGTACTGGAGTTTCAGCTTCAACATCAGTCCTTCCCGTGAACACCCAGGACTGATCTCCTTAAGGATGGACTACTTGGATCTCCTTGCAGTCCAAGGGACTCTCAAGAGTCTTCTCCAACACCACACTTCAAAAGCATCAATTCTTTGACACTCAGCTTTCTTTATAGTGCAACTCTCACATCCATACATGACTACTGGAAAAACCATAGCCTTGACTAGATTGGCATTTGTTGGCAAAGTAATGTCTCTCCTTTTTAATATGCTGTCTAGGTTTGGTCATAACTTTCCTTCCAAGGAGTAAGCGTGTTTTTTTTTTTTATTGTTTTTGCCATACATTGTCATGATATCACCATGGGTTTACATATGCTTCCCCTCCGGAACCCCCTCCCTCCTCCCTCCCCCCCGGGAAATCTCGCTGTACCAGCCCCGAGCATCAATCCTGGGCTGGCGATTGATTAGACACATGACAATTAACATGCTTCAGTGCCCTTCTCCCATATCATCCCACCCTTACCCTCATCCACAAAGTCCACGAGTCTATTCTATACATCTGCGTTCCTTTTGATGTCTCGCATGTTGGGTTCTCGTTACCGTCTTTCTAAATTCCATATATATGCGTTAATATACTGTATTGTTGTTTTTGCTTCTGGCTGGAGTAAGCGTTTTTTAATTTCATGGCTGCAGTCACCATCTGCAGTGATTTTGGAGGCCCAAAAAATAAAGTTTGACACTGTTTCCCCATCTATTTTCCATGAAGTGATGGGACCAGATGCCATGATCTTAGTTTTCTGAATGTTGAGCTTTAAGCCAACTTTTTCACTCTCCTCTTTCACTTTCATCAAGAGGCTTTTTAGTTCCTCTTCACTTTCTGCCATAAGGGTGGTGTCATCTGCATATCTGAGTTTATTGATATTTCTCCTGGCAATCTTAATTCCAGCTTGTGCTTCTTCCAGCCCAGTGTTTCTCATGATGTACTCTGCATATGAATTAAATAAGCAGGGTGACAGTATACAGCCTTGACGTACTCCTTTTCCTATCTGGGACCAGTCTGTTGTTCCATGTCCAGTTCTAACTGTTGCTTCCTGACCTGCATTAGGTAGGAGTTGATCGTTTCCTGTTATGCAGACCTTTGCTTTGTTCGCTGATATCCCTGGGTTGTAATCAACTAAGCGCTGAGCGCCCAGATTCCATTTTACATCTTCTACTTCCCCTTATCTAGAAGTGGCTGCAGTGCATTTTGGATATGCAGTCCTATAGGGAGAGATTTATATTATGTCTTGATTGCATAAAATGCAGAATTCCCTATCACCTCTGGAGTAAAATAAAGTTGTTGTTGTTCTTTAAAAGTTATTGTTTTGGGGTAGAAGGAATTAGCAACCTTTTGTATGCTACCTTGAACATATTGGCACCTGCACATAAAGCTTAAAAATCCTTGCTAACTGTGACTCTACAGTAAGAAGGAACGGGGGGGAAATCAAAGTAAAATTTAGAGTGAAAACTATTTCCTATTAAAGCAGCTGTTGGGCACTGTCTTTCTGATTTTATCAGCTCCAGTGTGTGTTTTCAAACCTTTGCCATTTAGTAAAAGTATCTGTCCGTTTGTATTTATTTAATTAATTTGAATGTATTTTTTCTGAGTTTTTAACAGTATGCTTTTCCTATTCTCCCTTGCAGTCTCTTCTTTGGTTATAGGAGTTGATAGTTGAGACATTCACTATCTCCTATGCTGTTTTGTGTTCATTGAGATTTCTTAGAGGAGAGATGTCCACTCAGCCTAATTGTCCACTCTTATCTCATAAAATATGCACTGAATTGAGCTCTCATTTTTTCAGGCTAATTGGAAGATCTGCCGATGGTGTTCATCAGGGGTGATTCCTAATGAAAAGATACGAAATATCGGGATCTCAGCTCACATTGATTCTGGGAAAACTACATTGACAGAGCGAGTGCTTTACTACACTGGCAGAATCGCAAAAATGCATGAGGTATGGAGTTCATGGTTGACTTCAGATTAGTTTGACCTTGGTTTCGATTGTTTTGTAAGGATTTAATAAACTTCATAATCCTGAGAGATTAGGAGGATGGTAACCCTGGAAATTTAATCAGAGTCACAAAGTGGATAGTTCAGGTTGGCTTGAAATGTTGTCCTGAGGAGTTTCTCTAGAAACCATCACTGTGGGTATCCTGAGTATATTGTTTTTTTAAGAATATTAAGTCAATCCAAGAAAACCATCATTGAAAAAGACAAGTGTGCCCTAGAGTCCATCACAGCAGCATTTACAACAGCTGGGACTTGGAAGCAGCCTTGATGTCCATCAACAGATGAGGGGAGAGAGAGAGACAGAGAGAGAGAGAGAGAGAGACAGAGAGAGAGACACACACACACGAATATTACTCAGGCATAAAGAATGTTTTAGTGAGATGGAGTCTGTTATTTAGAGTGAAGTAAGTCAGAAAGAGAAAAGCAAGTATTGTATATTGACGTATACATATGGAATCTAGAAAAATGGTTTTGACCAACCTGTTTGCAGGGAAGGAATGGAAACGCAGACGTAGAGAATGGATTTGTGGACACAGTGGGGGAAGAAGAGAATGGGGTGAATGGGGAAAGTAGCATAGACGTATATGCCCTGCCGTGTGCAAAATATATAGCTGGTGAGAAGTTGCTGTGTAACACAGGGATCCCAGCCTGGTGATCTGTGACCTAAAGAGGTGCAATGAGAAAGTGGAGGGAGGCTTAAGAGGGAGTGGGTATATGTACAGTTGTTCATGTTGATCTATGACAAACCAACGCAACATTGTAGAGCAGTTTTCCTCCAATTAAAAAATTTAAAAGAAAAAATGTAAAGTCAATATGATATACCTCTAAGCAGCCATTAAAATAATGTTTACATACTTTTAAATGTTTTGGAGAGATGTTTATAATGTTAAGTGGGGAAAGAGTTTAAAATGATGATGTGTAGTATCAGCCTATAGTTAAAAATTACAGTTATCAGGAAAAAATTATTTTAGAAAATCTTGGAACTCTCCTGAAAGCATTACATATCCAGTAACTCAACTTTCCACTTTAAAGTTAAAGTGTTACCTCAGATGAAGATCATCTTTTTAAATCACAGACTTTAGAAGCTGAATCCTTCCCACCCAGCCCTCAAAGTCCACGAGTAGCATAGAAGGGAAATACCTGTTCCCTGCGCATCTGCTCACAGACTAACACAAGGCAGGTAGGAAGAAACACGGCAGAGGGAGCAAGGATGGCTTTTAAGACCTGGTAACGCTCAGTGGTAGCAGCTGCCGACAACAGCAGTGAAAAAAGTGTTGCTGTTGATAGAGGCCAAATACTGTAATCAGTTTTCAATTGATATTTCCTGAGATTTGGTTTGACAATTAGGTTTCTCTAAAATTAGGTTTCTTTGTGTTCTGGTTCCTTCTGTAAAGATGTCTTCCCTTCTTGGAATGCAGGGACAGAGAAATCTGAATTGCTGTGCTTGTGTTTAGGTGAAAGGTAAAGATGGAGTTGGTGCTGTCATGGATTCCATGGAACTAGAGAGACAAAGAGGAATCACTATTCAGTCAGCGGCCACCTATACCATGTGGAAAGATGTCAATATCAACATCATAGATACTCCTGGTGAGTTGATTTCTTGGTTGTATTGCAGCCTTTTGGGCAACAACACACTTAACTTCTTTCCTATGACCTACCTCATTTTTGAGTATCAAATAAAAAAGTGTGACTGTGAATTCGCTATTAGAGAAATCTGAATGGGACCTAGAATACTTCATCCTTAAGTGGTTTTTTGAAAAATAGTGCAAATGAATAGTGACTAAAAAAATTCTTGCCTTTTACGTGTTGCTGCTGATTCCCGAGGTGCCCATGCCCTAGTATCTTTTTTGAAGTTTGATTTTGTTGGGCCCCTGGACCTTATGGTTGGTGAATGATATTGGTGGTTTAAAAAATCCACATTCTATTTAGAAGACTTCCATAGTGATCAGAGGTAGAAAGACTTTTACTTGAGCATGTTGTAAAAATTCAGACGGCTCTCTAAGACCCTCACACACGTCTCTGTCTCGCTCAGGACACGTGGACTTCACAATAGAAGTTGAGAGAGCCCTGAGGGTGCTGGATGGGGCAGTGCTGGTTCTCTGCGCGGTCGGAGGGGTGCAGTGCCAGACCATGACTGTGAACCGGCAGATGAAGCGCTACAGTGTTCCATTTCTGACTTTTATCAACAAACTTGACCGAGTGGGCTCCAACCCAGCCAGGGCCCTGCAGCAAATGAGGTACTGCACCTTAGAACAGAGCGGAGCTACCATCTAGCTAACAGACCTTACGTCTAGAAACACAGTTAATTCAGTGTCGTTTAGCTTTATCCTTAATTTTTTTTTTCCTTTTTAAAATTCACATGTGTGAATTATCTTAGTAAATGGAACCCTGATGTCCATAGTTTAGTTTGTGGTATGATTTTATCAACTACTTTCTCTATATAATAGGAGAAATGTGACTTAAACTTTTAGAGGAGTTGAAGGTGAATTCAGAACTCATCTGGTAATTTGTAGTGTTATAATTAGAGAACTTATAATCTAGGGTAGATTCTAAAAGTACTTCATGTTTATTTAGACAAGCGAAAAGGATTGTCTTCAGTTTTGACCTTTATTTGAGGAATTTTAGTTTAATGCCTTAAATTGTCAGTAGTATGCTATATTCTTGTTTTCATCAGTTAATGTATTTGTTAGGATAGCAGCAGTCCTTCCTTTCTAGACATAACTCAGTGGTCTTCACATGATTTTACATTTTTCACAGTACGATGTATTTCACACTGCCTTTGAGCAGAGTCGATTTCACTTTTTACCTTTTGCGGATCTGTAGATGGAGCCATAGAGTTCCTACTCAAGTCTCCCTGACAGAGCTCTTGGATGTAGGCAGTAAGGTCTGTGGCAGCGGAGGCGTGTGTCTCATGATGAGATGCAGCGTTAGGGAACTTTAAGTGACGGTATTGCTGTGTGCTCTCTGATGGAGGTGATGTGTTTGAGAATATACGAGTGAACCTTTTCTTTATTGGGTGTTTGTATACTTCCTTGGTAAAATGAAATGTTTTCACTTTTTGTTCTAATTATATTTTACTTGCGATAGGCAATAGACGGGCTCTTTCCACCAAGTCTTTCTGAATTCCAGGCAGATTCTCTTTCAGCATTTATTTGACTATTTTGGTAGTCAAATACTACTTTGCTCCACTCCCCTTTATCTGTTACCTCATCCTATAATTCCCATTAAACAGATTTGGAAACTTCTGAATCTGACCTCCTTGTCTTACTTTTTTAGCATACTTTCTCATACTTTGTGTTTCCTTCTCATTTTTCACTGGGTTATGAGAAAATTTTTGAGGTTAGTCTTCCAACTCACTTCTCTGGTATTCATCTGCTTCCCTTCTGTTATTTAGCCTATTTTTTGTTCTTTTTAATCCCACCAATTATGTAGTTCAGTTTCATATTAATAGAGGAAATTACTTCTTGGATCTTTACATTTTATTTTCTCTAGTAACTCTTTTCTTGGAAGTTAGTACTGTTTCTTGAACTCCCATGTCTTTTGAGCTGTTGGTTTCCTTCAAATATTTGGTAGTTCTTAGTTATCTGGTCAAAGTTACAGGCTAAATAGTGGTAGCAAGAGCATATTTCTACTTGAATGTGAATTCCTACCAATGAGTGTAATTTCCGTTCTATGGTTGTGCCTGATTGGGTGTACAGGCTGATGATGAGTGTCTAATAACCACCGTATGGATATTCCCCCTAAGGAACTTCCTTTTCGGATAGCTGTACTTGGCTTCACTTGTATTAGCTGATCCAAGAAGGAGATGTGGGAACAATTATCCCACTGTCCTTTAATTTCCTGGCCAACCACTCAGTGACCTGTCTTCTCCCTTCTGTCTGATTGAGGGCATTCTGGGGATCTAATGGGAAAAACACTTATCTTACAGTTATTTTTGTTACCTAAATAGGGTTTTGCTTCCAGAGTACAATGAATTTGTCAGTCTGTTCCCAGCTGCTTTTACCTTTGGCTCTGACCTGCTCATCAGTTCCAGAGATCTGCCATTGATTTCGTTTTTAATTTATTTTGTCAGTTCAAAGAAATTTAGTGAAGAGAAAAAGGGGTAAACATGTATTTTTATTTTTCAGGTCTAAACTAAGTCATAATGCAGCGTTTGTGCAATTGCCCATTGGTTTAGAGAGTGATTTTAAAGGTATTATAGATCTTATTGAGGAACGAGCCATCTATTTTGATGGAGACTTTGGGTAAGTGTTAAAAATATACTATTCAAATCTTATATTTTAAAAAAGTATCAAAGAGAAGGAAATAGATGAGTGCTTTAAATGTAAACTTTTTTGAAATGAGACTGAAAAACTATCATCTAATGATTTTCTTCTAATGCATTTAATTCTAGTTACTTCCTGTTTTGCTTAGCATTCATTCCAAGGGGGAGTATGTTACTCTTTGGATGATATATGTATATCACATTATGATACACATGGTATGGTAAAAGGAGGCCTTCAGCTTAAACTAATGATGTAATATCTTTTTCTACTTTTATTCATTGATCTGTTCGTTTGTTCTGTAGATTTTGTTGGAGCAACTACTGTGTCATGAGTATTGTTATAAAAGCTGGGAAGGAAAAAGGGATTATAAATGGTTCCTCTACTTCATAGGATTACAAACATAAAAAGATTAATGTGTTAAAGAAGTTACATATTATTTTATGTAAATAAAAGAATGTAGTTTGGGCAATACAAAAAGCAAACTGGTAACTTTTGACATGGTATTTGGTCCATCAACCAACTTTTGAGAGACCTTTGTATACAAAGCCCAGTGGTTATCAAACTGTGGCATTCAGAAAAATCACCTGGAAAGATGCACATATCTGGATCCACTTGCAGGAATTCTAAATCAGTAGCTATAGAGTGGGGCCTGGTATTTGCAGTTCTGGAATGCTCCCAAGTGGTGCTGATGTTTCAGGTCTGAATGCCACAGTTTGAGGGGCACTAACCTAGACAGTGTGGGGAGTTGTAAGTGATCCTTTGTCCTGAAGAGTCGCTCCAGAGCCTGGCAGTTTCTCCAAAGGTCCTTTTTAAGGGGGTCCCTTCCTCTGTTTTGGAGCTGAGATTACTAGTCTGGCAGGTGGATGAAGGCCACTGTGACCAGATAACTATAGAGTTTATCTTTATTGACCATCTTTTACGTAAGGAGAAGATCAAGCCTATTCAGTGGACAAGGCGTTTCTCTCACTTTTTGTTCCACAACTAAGTAATGACTACCAAGTTTACCTCTCACTCCTTAGAATGTAAGGGACAAGAATTTTTATCAGGTTTATTCACTGCTGTGTCCCCAGCCCTAGAACTGTCTGGTACAAAATAGGGGCTCAAAAAATATTTTTAAGTAAATGATTACATCGCTTGCCCAGAATTACCAGTGCACACATTTTTGTCTTCTAAAGTAGTGGTTTTTAGACTTTGTTGTGCATCAGAACCACAGGTGGAACTTCCTAGTGTACCTGCGCCTTTTCCCAGCCCTAGACCACTGGGTATATATATTTTGAAAGGAAGTTTCCGAAATGAAAGACTTAAGCAGGGACCTTGCCAGGAAGGAAGGAATTAGATTCTGAAGGCAGTGAAGAGCCGTTCTTCAGGATAATAAGAATTATTTTCTGACTATTTGCAATTTGTTTCTCCATCCCCCACCCCTTTTTTTTCCCAGGAATTTTTTTCCTGAAAACCTTGTTATTGCTTGACATTAGATTCCATTTTTAAAGTGTTCAGACTGATGTTTGTAAATATCAAGTATGTCCATTTCTCTGTTGTGTGTATTTATTTGTGACTTTTAGCTAACTGGCCCCTAAAGGAATGGAGAACAGAGGTCAAGTTTGAAGAGTCTGTCATAATTAGCAAACTGTTTTTTTTTAACTACAAAATGGAGTATTCTGTATTAAAAAAAAATTGTGTAATTGGATTTGTTATTAATGAACCAGAATAGTCAAGTCTCTAATTTTGCTTGTCAAAGACTGTGATATTCTGATTAATTTGGTTAATAGAATTTTCCAGTACAGTTGACCCTTGAATAGTGTGAAGATTAGAGGTGTCAATCCCTCATCCAGTCAAAAGTTCAAGTATAACTGTTGACTCCCCCCACAAAACTTACCTACTAATAACCTACTGTTGACTGGATGCTATCAAAAATGAAAAGATAACATGAAAAGAAATTCATATTTATTTACAGGTGTAACAGTTCATGCATTGATAAGAAAGAAGCAGCAGTGTAGTGCTTTATGGTAGCCTAGTGTAATTGGTTTAAAGCAGTAGCCTAGCCTAGTCATTATAAAATTGTTTATGGCATATGATACTATAATCATATTCCTAATACAGTATTGGAAATATTGTGACTTAAAAAAATTACTTGTGATGGTATGCAGTTTCTCTAGTTCTGTGAGAGAGGCATACTGTATGAATGGAGTTCTTTGAAAGCAAAGTTATAAAACTAACACATTTTAAATTTCTTATTAGATATCACTTACTTATTCCTACATAATGATAGGCTGTCCACTTCAATACAAGTCCTGCACACAATGTAATACACATATTTTTGCATGTTTATTGAAAAACATCTTTGTATAAGTGGACCTGTGCAGTTCAAACTTGTATTGTTCACGGGTCAGCTGTTCTCATGGGCTTTGGAGTCAGTTTGGCTTTGAATTGTGTGTGGCTCATAAATTTACTGGTAGTACAACTTTGAGTGACTTGCTTTGTCTGTTTTAAAGTATTTTGTCCACTATTCTGTCTGAATTTTACAGATACATATTTTTCTTATTTGTGATTTTAATGAAAAAATATCAGAGCTCTTATCTCAAAAAACATTTTGGCAATTAGTCTATCTTTTTCATTGGTAACTTATATGTTTAATTGAATATTCTTTTTTCAAATTAATTTTTATTGGAGTAAAGTTAATTACAGTTTAATTGAATATTCTTAAAGTACCAAAATAAAACATTTCTTTTCTTAGTCAGATTGTTCGATATGGGGAAATTCCAGCAGAATTCAGAGCGGCAGCAGCAGACCACCGGCAGGAATTGATTGAATGTGTCGCTAATTCAGATGAGCAACTTGGAGAGATGTTTCTGGAAGAAAAAACTCCCTCAACGTCAGATTTAAAGGCAGGTGCTCTCAAAATATGTCTTACATTAACAAGACAAAGGAGGTTTTGTGTGTGTGTGTGTTTTTAATAGGGAAGGGACATGATGCTTTTATGTAGGGGCTTTATTAATGAAATCCCGAGCAAAGTTGTTTAACATAATTGGTTCCTTCAAAAAAAAAAAAACTGGGATATGGCATATTACTCTTTTTTTAAATAGTGAGTTATATAAAGTGGGAAAGGAATCAGTTTGTTCTAGGGAAAAAGATATTTGAACAGCCAACCTCTTGGACCTATCTTTATCAAAAAGAAAAAAGATAAACTATGAATGTACCTGTTGACTATTTGGAAGGCCATAGATTCCTTTACTTAATTGTTTAGCTCTTTAAAATGAAGTGATCACCTGCCTAAGACTGGTATTCAGTTTTTAAATAGACAGTTCTCCAGTGTTGTTGCTCAGTCGCCCAGTCATGTCCGACTCTTTGCAACCCCGTGGACTGCAGCACACTAGGCCTTCCTGTCCCTCACCATCTCCCAGAGTTTGCCCAAGTTCATGTTCAGTGCATCAATGATGCCATCCAGCCATCTCCTCCTCTGACGCCCTCTTCTGCCCTCAATCTTTCCCAGCATCAGGGACTTTTCCAGTGAGTTGTCTGTTTGCATCAGGTGACCAAAATACTGGAGCTTCAGCTTCACAGGCGTCCAGTGAATTTTCAGGGTTGATCATCTTAAGATTGACTGGTGTGATCTCCTTGCTGTCCAGGGGACTTTCACAAGTCTTCTCCAGCACCACGGTTCGAAGGCATCAATTTTTTGGCATTCTGTGTTCTTTACCATCCCGCTCTCAGAACCATAGACTTAACTATACGGACCTTTGTCGGCAGAGTAACGTTTCTGCTTTCAACACACTGTCTAGGTTTGTCATCACTTTCCTGCCAAGAAGCAATTGTCTTATGATTTCATGGCTGCAGTCACTGTGTGCAGGGATTTTGGAGCCCAAGAAGAGGAAAACTGTCACTACTTCCACCTTTTCCCTTTCTGTTTGCCATGCAGTATGGTGCCAGATGCCATTATCTTTTTTTTTTTTAATTTAGTCTTAAAGCGGCTCTTTCACTCTCCTCCTTCACCCTCATCAAGAGGCTCATTAGTTCCTCTTAGCTTTCTGCCATTGGAGTGGCATCATCCCCATATTTGAGGGTGTTGCTGTTTCTCCCACCTGTCTTGATTCCGGCTTGTAACTCACCCAGCCCAGCATTTCTCATGATGTGCTCGGTGTGCTGATTCAACAAACAGGGTGACGGCCCTGTCGTGCTCCTTTCTCCATCATGAACCAATCGGTTGTTCCATACAGGGTTCTAACTGTTGCATCTTGACCCACATACAGGTTTCTCAGGAGACAGATAAGATGATCTGATATTCCCATCTCTCTAAGAGATTTCCACAGTTTGTCATGCTCCACACAGTCAAAGACTGTTTCACACTTAGTCTATGAAACAGAGATAGATGTTTTTTTGAAATTCCCTTGCTTTCTCTATAATCTAGTGAATGTTGGCAATTTGATCTCTAGTCCTCCTTTCTTCTCTAAACCCAGCTTAAACATCTAGAAGTTCTTTGTGACATAATGCTGAAGCCTAGACTTTAAGCATGACCTTACTAGCATGGGAGATGAGTGCAGTCGTCCAATGGTTAGCACATTCTTTGGTCCTACCCTTCCTGGGAATTGGGATGAGGATTGACCTTTTCCAGTCCTGTGGCTACTACTGGGTCTTCCAGATTTGCTGCCATAAAAACCTGGATGGTGTCATCCTTTAGGGATTTGAATAGTTCTGCTGAAATTTCATCACATTCTCTAGCTTTATCAACAGCAGGGCTTCTTAAGGCCTACTTGACTTCGCACTCCAGAATGTCTGGTTCTGAGTGACTAACCACACCACTGTAATAATCTGGTTCATTAAGATCTTTTTTATATAGTTCCCCTGTGTATTCTTTTTATCTCTTCTTGATCTTCAGTATCTACTAGGTCTCTACCATTTTTATCCTTTATTGTGCCCATCTTTGGGCAGAATGCTCCCTTGATGTTTCCAGTTTTTCTGAAGAGATCTCTAGCCTTTCCCCATTTGTTGTTTTCTTCTATTATTAA
Source organism: Antilocapra americana (assembly GCA_007570785.1). Classification (NCBI taxonomy): domain Eukaryota; kingdom Metazoa; phylum Chordata; class Mammalia; order Artiodactyla; family Antilocapridae; genus Antilocapra; species Antilocapra americana. The sequence continues at coordinate 4,555,121 of ML664159.1, forward strand.
GCATGTTTCATTGAAGAAGGCCTTTTTGCCTCTTCTAGCTATTTTTTGGAACTCCGTTTAATTGGATGCACCTTTCCCTCATTCCCTTGCTTATCACTTTTCTTTGTTTTTCCACTATTTGTAAGGCTTTCTAAGGCAACCACTTTGCCTTGCTTTTCTTTTTCTTTTGGATGATTTTGTTCGCCACTTCCTGAACAGTATCATGGACCTCTGTCAGTAGTTCTTTAGGCATGCTGTTAATTAGATCTAGTCGCTTGAATCTATTTGTTACCTGTACTGTGAATTCATACAGCATTTGATTTAAGTCATACCTGGCTGGCCTATTGTTTTTCCTGGTTTTTTTTAGTTTAAGCCTGAATTTTGCTATTATCTGAATTTTGCTAACTGATGATCTGAGCCACAGTTAGCTCCAGGTCTTGTTTTTGCTGATGTATACAGCTTCTCCGTCTTCAGTTATAAAGAATGTAATCAGTTTGATTTCGGTATTGACTCATTGATGATGTCCATGTGTAAAGTCATTTCTTGCATTGTTGAAAAAGGGTATTTGCTATGACTAGTGCATTCTCTTGGCAGAATTCAGTTAACCTTTGCCCTGCTTCATTTTGTTCTCCAAGGCCAATCTTGCCTGTGATTCCAGGTGTATTTTGACTTCCTGCTTTTGCATCCCAATCCCCGATGGTGAATAGAACATCTCTTTTAGCTGTTGGTTCTAGAAGGTCTTCTAGGTCTTTGCAGAACTGATCAGCTTCAGCTTCTTCTGCATCAGTAGTAAGGGCCTAGACTTGGGTTACTGTAATGTTGAACGGCTTGCCTTGGAAACAGATTGAGATCATTCTGTCTTTTTTGGGGCTGCAGCCAAGTACTGTATTTCTACTCTTTTGTTGATTATGAAGACTACTCCACTTCTTCTGTGGGATTCTTGCCCACAGTAGTAGAAATAATGGTCATCTGAATTAAATTCGCCCATTCCCATCCATTTTAGTTCACTGATTCCTAAGATGTCAATGTTTATTCTTACCATCTTCTGCTTAACCATGTCCAATTTTCCTTGATTCATGGACCTAACATTCCACATTCCTATGCAATACTGTTCTTTGCAGCATGGGATTTTACTTTCATCACCAGACACATCCACAGCTGAGTGTCATTTTTGCTTTGGCCCAGCACTTCATTCATTCTGAGGCTATTGGTAATTCTCCACTCTTCCCCAGTAGTATCTAGGACACCTTCAGACCTGGGGTATTTTCATCTTCGGTGTTGTATCTTTTTGGCCTTTTATACAGTTCATGAGATTCTCACAGCAAGTATACTGGGGTGGTTTGCCCTTCCCTCCTCCAGTGGATCGCGTTTTGTCAGAACTCTGCTATGACCCGTCCACCTTGGGTGGCCCTGCACGGCATGGCTCATAGCTTAGTGGAGTTATACAAGCCCCTGCGCCACCAAGGTAGTAAGCCTTGAAGGGGATACTTAAACAGCCAACCTCTTGGACTCATCCTTATTAAAAGAAAGAAGATAAACTAGAAATGTACACTGTTGACTCTTTGGAAGGCCATATAGATTTCTTTACTTGATTGTTCAGCTCTTTAAAATGAAGAGAAAATCACCTGCCTAAGGCTGGTATTCAGCTTTTAAATATACAGTTCTCCCTAAAAGAACACATGGGTCAATAAGCACATGAAAAGATGCTCAACATCAGTAGTCATTAGGAAAGCAAATCAAAACCACAGAGAGAGACCACTTGACTCATCAGGACGACTGTTACTTAAAAAGCAAACTAACAAGTGTTGGTGAGGATGTGGAGAAGCTGAAATCCTTGTGCATCGCTGGTGGGAGTGTAAAACGATGCTTCTCCTGTGGAAAACAGTATGGCGATTTCTCAAAAAATGATTAAACCCAGAACTACCATGTTATTGTTGTTGTTCAGCTGCTCAGTTGTGTCCGATTCTTTGCGACCCCATGGATTGCAGTACACCAGGCTCCTGTGTCCTCACTGTCTCCCAGAGTTTGCTCAGATTCATATCCAAGAACTACCACACGGTCCAGCAATCCCATTTCTATATACACAAGAGAATTGAAAGCAGGGATCAGATATTTGCACACCAGTGTTGACAGCAGCATAACTCACAGTAGCTCAAAGTTGGAAACAACTCAGTACCAATCAGTGGATGAATGGACGGAATTGGACAGATTGGTGTGGATGAATGAATAGAAGTGGCGTGTTCATACAGTGGGGTATTATTTGGCTTTAAAAAGGAATCAGATTCTAATACATGATACAGTATGGGTGAGTCTTAAGGATATCACGTTAAGTGGAATAAGCCAGACATAAAAGGACAAATATTGTATGATTACACTTCTGTGGGCTAGCCAGAAGAGTCAAGTTCCTAGTAGAACAGTGGTTACCAGGGGCTGGGGGAGGGGAGAATGGAAAGTTTAATGGATCCAGAGTTTCAATCTGGGGTGATGAAAAGTTTTGGAGACAGATAGTGGTGACAGCAATGTGAATGTACTTAATGCTTCTGAACTGTACACTTTACAGTGGCTTAAATAGTCAATTTTGTGATGTTTGCATCATCATCATAATAAAACTGACACTTATTTTGCCAAACCATTTGGTGCGCTTAGAGATCAGATAAACAAACACTGTGTAATGCAGTGCACTCAGGGAATTTATAGATCAGGTGCGCAAGGAAAGAACCCTATTGAAGCTGAGATGCTTACTAACATATCTCAGCTTGAGTTCTGTACCATTCACAAAGGCCTTGTCACCTCAGCTCTCTGATGACTAAGGAACTCTGTATAGGAAAGTATAGGTCTGGGCCTTAAATAAAGCCAAGCAGTGTATCCTAAGAACCACCAGAGAGAGGTCTTGATCTATTAAAAGGAGTGTGTCAGGAGTCCCCAAGATCACTCCAGATTCTGTGATTCACTGGGAGTCAGGACTCAGCAGGTAATCACACTCATGGCTATGATGCATTACAGTCAAAGAGTACAAAGCAGAATCAACAAAGGGAAAAGGCGTGTGAGGTAACCTCCAGAAGAAATGTAATCTTCCAGGCACTCTGTCAAGCGGAGTCTTGCCGTGCATGCCGGAGTCCTCAAGCAGCAGGCTGTGACTGTACCTGTGAAATGTCTACCAGGGAAGGGCATTAGAGACTCAGTGCCCAAGGTTTCACTGGAGGCTGGTCACATGAGGCTTCCCTGGTAGGTCAGACGGTAAAGAATTAAACTGCAATGCAGGAGAGCTGGGATCAACCCCTGGGTTGGGAAGATCCCCCTGGAGAAGGGAATGGCTACCACTCCAGTATTTTTATCTGGAGAATTCATGGACAGAGGAGCCTGGCCAGCTATGATCCATGGGGTCACAGAGTCAGGCATGACTGAGCGACACACTCACACTCACATAGACACACTCTGCCTAGCATGTACCAATTTCCAGACTCCCAGAAGGAAAGCAGGTATTTAGGGTACACCCCATTGTTTTTGCAGCAGTATCGGCACAGTGAGCCAGTCTCACCAGTTCTGGAATGGTGGGAGCCCCCTCATGTCCAGATTCCCAGAAGCCAGCCAGGGGCCAGCCTTGCAAGGGGGCTTTCAGGTAGAGCACTTTCGGTCCTGCTATGTTTCCTGTTTTCTTCCAGGACACAGTGTACTCTAGTTTCTTTGTTGTCATTGGCTAGATTAGGGACAGTGGGAAGGCACCAGTTTTCAAGTGTGAATGTGATTCTTACAAAAGTAAGGGAAATTTGGGGTAAGAGCATAGCTTTTGTTAGGCTGGTATAGGTTTAGCTTTAATTTCTCCTTTTTTCTATTTATCATCCACACACGTATGTTTCTCTATTCAGTGGAAGTAAAGAAAGTGTGGTGAGATTCATAGGTTCCTACTTTTGCGTATAAGGGAGAGTTGGAAAGGAAAATGTGACTTTGTGGCCTAAGGTAGCCTCAGTTATTAGTGACCAAGCCATTTCTGGTTCCTAGAAAAAGCAAGTTTTTAAGAGAGTTTCAAATGGTAGTTGCTTTCTTAACATGCTTATTTTCTTCTTTTTATACTCCTTTTATTGTACTCAGTTGTTATCCTAGTTTCCATTGTGATGTTTAGAAATTGCGGTTATAAATGTTTTACTTTAAGCTTTGTGGGATATCTAGGTTTCTGTTTTTCCTGAGGGCTGAGGAAAAACCACGCCGCTACATATTTCTGCTGCACCAACAACCGTGGTGGGTGGTGGCCCCAGCACAGACTGCTGTCGGCCTCTCGCAGCTGCCGGAGCCAAAGCTCTGCTGCCCCCTCGAGGCCTGTAGCCAGTAGCCCCTGAGGGGCAAGGCTGGGCCACGTGGGTGGCGCTTGCCCGAGAGGTTGGTCCAAGGCCAGGAGGTTCCTTACAGCCTGTTACTGCCAGGACCCTTAATTTATGAGCAGCTTGTACTGGTTTGGCTTCACGTATGTATGTCCTTTAAAAAAAGAAAACAAATTGGTTAATTGTTTTTTTAATAGATGATACTTTCATATTGTTTAAACATTTAAAAACTATATAAAGGTACACAGTAAGAAGTCTCTTACCTGGCTCTCATCTGCCCGGCGCTCTGTGCTGCGCTTAGTTGCATAGTCCTGTCCAACTCTCCGTGACCCCGTGGACCCTGCCAGGCTCCTCTGTCCATGGGGATTCTCCAGGCAAGAACGCTGGAGTGGGTTGCCATGCCCTCCTCCAGGGGATCTTCCCAACCCGGGGATCAAACCCAGGTCTCCTGCGTTGCAGGCAGATTCTTTTCTGTCTGACCACCCTGGGCCCCATTCCTAAACCAGGTTGCCAGTTGATAGTTTCTGGTGTTTTTTTCCATAGATTTTTGTTTTGTTTTATTTGCATATATATTGCTTTGTCCTCTATTTTACACAATTGTTAACATACCATTTACACTGTCCTGTGTGTTTATATATAGTTTTTTCTCAAAATTGAAAGTTAGTGACATTCTAAGGATTGAAAGCAGTTACAGTGTTGAAAGTTAAATAGCCTTTTTCTATTTTTTTGGGGGGGTTGGTATTTTGACCTTAAGTTTTGGAGAACCCCATTCCAGTCCCCACTAAAGCCAGTACTCCAAAGAGTAACAATTTATTTCATTCATTTGTTGCTTTGTAATTGATCTGAAATACAAAATGTAACTTTAAGATAAACTAATCATTATTTTTTTTTCTTTTCTAGCTTGCCATTCGAAGAGCTACTCTAAAGAGGTCATTTACTCCTGTCTTTTTGGGAAGTGCCTTGAAAAACAAAGGAGTTCAGCCTCTTTTAGATGCTGTTTTAGAATACCTCCCGAATCCATCTGAAGTCCAGAATTATGCCATTCTCAATCAGGAGTAAGTCTTGAAAATTGATTCTTAGTCTATGCACAGAGAATTTAACATCTGTGCACTGGAAAAGAATTTAAGAATGGTTTTTGAAGTTATGTTGCATTTGTGGGTTTTTTCCAATAATTTATAAAAATCAGTCTTTATTTCTGTTTGGGTAACAATTTTGGCATAAAGAAAAATATTTATTATACCTTCCCATATCATATTCTGTTTATAAGTTAGAATATGGTTTGTTTCATTATCAAGTTTCACATCATTAGAAAATTTTCTCATTTGGAACCAATTTTTTTTTTTTAACGTTTTTTAAGAAACAAAAATTTTTTAAGCTTTCATTATTTTTTTCTGCTAGACTCATTTTGTGTTGTTTATTCTACTCTGGTCCTGTCACAGTGCAATATTTACCAGAAGTTATTCTTGTTGATCCCATTCAGTGAAATTTCACTTAAGAATAAGCTCAGAAATGTTTAGTGCAAGTGTGATTTTTCTCAGATAATATTCTGATGAAACAAATTTGATATAAAAGAAATATCAAATATTGCATCTCACAAATGTGTATGTCTTTTATTTTAAGTGACTCCCAAGAGAAAACCAAAATCTTAATGAGCCCCAAAAGAGACAGTTCCCATCCGTTTGTAGGCCTGGCTTTTAAGCTGGAGGTAAGTTGCTTTCTAATGTATTTAACTGATGTATAGAATTTTTCTTTTCTTTTAGGCTTTTATTCCTATTACAAAGTGACTCTTAGGAAAGATTTAGTTACAGATTTCTCCACTGTAAAGTTACTTTTTCCGTACTGGCTCTAGAAGGAGGTTTCTATGCACAGCCCGCACTTAAGGGGTGGGGAGTTACATTCTTCCATGAGGGGGCGGTGTCTCTGTGAGTTACGTGGGATTCTTCTGTAAGGGAGAGTTGTCCTTTCTCCCCCACGTTTATTTATTCAGGCGTTTGTTTTTACCAGTCTGGACTTATGTGATTTGTTTCATACTTTGAGTTAAAATCCAGTAGTATGTTATTTATTTTATTGCCAGACTGACCAGTTTTTGCTGGTGCTCTTTCAGGTGGCTTTTGTGTGCCTTAGACATTCCCCAGTATTTTGCTTCTTGGAGCACTACTTCCTTACCTTCCAGGCTTATGTTGTATATTCCCTGTCCCAGCCGGAGAATCAGCCATTTGTCTAAGAGTCCTGGTTCCTTTTAATTGTGAATGGTGTTAGGAATCAAGATTTGGGGACTGGGTATGCTCTTTATTGTGGTGGTGTTGCTTCTGTGTATCATATTTTAAGGAGGAAAAAAGTAGGTAAGTCGGAAGAGTTGAAGAGTGGTTATTTCTGGGATAGAATTATATTGGGGGGTGCTTTTTCCTCGTTTTTATTTTTAAATTTTTACAGTATGATTCTTATTCTAAATCCAGAAAAAGTAATTTTAAGTTAAAAAGTAGAAATAACATTGCAGTGACAGTGTTTGTGTATTAGTTGCTTTTGGCTGCGCTGGGTCTTTGTTGCTGGGTGCGAGCTTGCTCTAGTTACGGTGAGCAGGGGCTGCTCTCTGTTGCAGTACCTGGGCTTCTCACTGCAGTGGCGTCTCGTTGCAGAGCACGGGCTCTAGGCACACCGTCAGCGGTTGCAGCGCACAGGCTTAGTTGCTCCACAGCATGCGGAATCTTCCTGGACTCGGGGTGAAACCCATGTCCCCTGCATTGGCAGGCCCATTCCCATCCGCTATGCCACCAGGGGAGTCCCAGGAATACCTTTCTTAGGATCCCCAGAATGTGATTTCTTGAGTAAAAGATATAAAATATTTTAAATATTTAATGGTATATATTGCCAGATTGCTTTCATATTTTTAGATTCAGGTCAACAGGGAAAAGACTCAGCCATACACATTCATGTGTCCGTTCTCTCCCAAACTCCCCTCCCATCCAGGCTGCCGCATAACATAGAGCAGAGTTCCCTGTGTTATACAGTAGGTCTTCATTGGTTATCCAGTTTAAATGCAGCAGTGTATACATGTCCATCCCAAACTCCTTAACCATCCCTCCCCCCAATCCTTTTCCCCGTATCTTGCCTTAATTCTTAATAATAGAAAACATTTTTCCATATATTCATTATGCAATTCATGTCCTCTTTTGTAATTCCCTCTGTTTTTTTTGTCTTTCCCTTTTTAAAATTAGAGTCAGTGTTTTACTTATTTGTATGAACCTTTCTCTTATAAAATTTAAAAAAAATTATTTTAAAATTTACATAGTCAAATATATCTATCTCTGTCTTTTGTCATTTTTTCAATCTTCCTCCTTGATTATATTCTATAAAATACTTCCTTTTGTCTCTTCTGCTTTCTTGTGGGTTTTTTTGTTTTTTTTCATTGTTAACCCAGTTGGACTTTGTTTTGCTGAATGCTGTTAGGATCTCAGTGTATTTCCTCTGCCTCCAAATAGAAGACCAATTGTACAGTTACAAGTTTTTGAACAGTGTTAAATTTTTTCATTGATTGTCATGTCTCCTTTTTCATCTATTGACTAATGAGTTAAACATTTTAGATATTTATTTTATATTTTATATATGTATATATAAGTTGTATTACTAAAACTTAGAGCAAGTATTTGAAGGTGATTATGATATTTTCCTCTTATTTTTGATTCCTGTGTTTCTTTTTTACTCTTCCTGCCCTTACCCAATCTTGACTTCTAGGTAGGTCGATTTGGACAGTTAACTTACGTTCGCAATTATCAAGGAGAGTTGAAGAAAGGTGATAACATCTATAATACGAGGACGAGAAAGAAAGTGCGGGTACAGCGACTGGTTCGCATGCATGCCGACATGATGGAGGTGAGGAACCGGGCTTCGTGGTGCCACCAGAAATTTCTCTCATGCAGTTGAAGTAGGTCTACTTTTTTGGTATCCTGAGCTCCACAAGAAAATCACTTCTAGTGAATGTGTTTTCCTAGCTTCTTCCTTTTTACTTAGGTGGGCTACATTTCTCATGTAGCACTTTGGTGTAGGCTAAATTAGCACAGATTAAGAACACATTTTATACCCCCATTTGTGAGTTAGCTGTTTTTCCTCAGTGGCCAGGGTTAAGGAGAAGGGACAGCACTTTCCTCAAAAGCTAGCCTTGGAAAGAGTATAATAGGTTTTTAGTTCAGTGGAACTGTGGTTCTCAAAGGTAAATGAGAATAATAAATTTACACATAACTTCCCATATTGCTCAGTGGATTCACTTCCTGAAATATGGAAGTAGAATCGACCCCTAGAAGGGCTTTATTGGTGCTAGAATTCATCTAAAGATTTAAAACCTCTGAAAGCCTAGTCTGGGAGATCAACTTTGGCTTGTGATTTGACGTCTTGAATTGGCTCTGAACCTGTCCTAGCCTTCTGCGGTCCACAGGGTTAAGCCTTGGCAGGAATACCAAGTACATGCAGTTGTCCTCTCCTTGCAGCCTTTCCCAGTTCAGCTCTGTATTCCTAGATAAATTTATTAGTGTAAGCAAAATCTTATGGCGGACATTTTGGCGGCCATAACTGTTGTGTCTCCTGGATAATGAATAGACAGTTTCTCAAAATTAGACATCGTTGTTTTTTGAAATAGGCAGCACGGGGCCGGCTAGAGGGATTAGTGATTGTCACAGCTGTTTCTTGGGCTGGAGGGATCCCTGTAGGTTGTAACCAGTAAAGCAAGACACACACGTTCTAGTTCACAGCCACAGCTGTTACGGATGAACTGTTAATACAAAAGGACAAAGACTAGGAAGTTTAGAGGCCCCGATGCTTTATTCTTAGATTTCCTGTGTTTTCTTAACTGCTTATATCTCCTGCCTTTGTTTTCAAAACTTCCTTTGCAAGTTTTCCTTGTATGCCTTTGTCAGACACGTTTCCTTGTTAGACAATGGCAGCACTTATAGTACTACAGACTTTTTAATTCTATAGGAATAACTTTAGAACCATGAGGCTCTGAGTTCTGTTGGTACTGCAGATCCTCCAAGCAAAGATGCCGTGTTCTGGGTTTCCATTTACGGTAGAATCTTGCCAGTTGAGATGTGGTTTGAATAAGAGCCCTGTTTTAGGTGTATCTTGCCATGGTTGATTGTTGGTGTTGCATTGATTCCATCTAATTCTTTCTTTGTGGAATTCATGGTGAGATTCTGGCATGTTTGTTTGTGCACGGCGTGTTTATTGTGCAATTACTATTTAGTGATTATGTCCAGATTTGAATTACTTGCAAGTGTCATTTTGTGTTCTTTCTTTCTTTAGGATGTTGAGGAAGTGTTTGCTGGAGACATCTGTGCATTGTTTGGCATTGACTGTGCCAGTGGAGACACATTCACAAACAAAGATAATAGTGGCCTTTCTATGGTAAGTCATTTAACTTCAAAGCTGTTTATCACTTACATTTCAAAAATGTATGTTTTAGTACTTCAGAAAAACAATCACAGAAGTTTTCATTGAGTGCCATGGGCATCAAGTGTAGATTGGTTGTGGCTCTTTTAATGTCAGCTGAACAAGTGCCCGTGTTAGCTAACTTACCTGATTTTTCTTAGTAAAATCGTTCCACCATCCTCCAGAGTTTAGCATGGAGGGAAAATCTCCACGAGGTCACCTGCCCTGTGTGGCTGTGACTCCTCCACCCTGAGATCTGCCTCCCATTGTGGGTGCATCCCTGATTGCCGTCACCATCATCAGGCTGGTCCCAGCCAAGTGCGGCCTCCTCAGTAACTCGGCAGCTGGAGAGAAGGTGCCTCCCTCGGTCTCCTAGAGAACCTAAGAGCAGACTGTAACGTTTAGGCTGGACTCCGGGGAACTGCATGGCAGACCAGAGCTGTGCTTTGTGGGCAGGACGCAACTAGGAGAGTGTGCTCGGGGCGCTCCTGCCCCTTCTGCCCCCGCAGGAGGGCGGCTCTTCTGCAGCATGGCCCTGTGTTCACGAGGGTGCCTCCACTCCTGAGTCTGTAAAGGAAGAACTAAGCACAAAGGGGACAGGCGCTTAGAGGAGGTTGTTCACATATAAGGACTTGTCCAGCCCCGACAGATGGCCTCTGTGGTGGCTCCTATGTCATGTGGCGAATTCTTAATTTTATAGTTTAGCTGTTGTGTTTCAAGTATTCTCTGATGTCTGTGGTCTTACATATGGAGTTAGGACACTACAAAAAGCAGTTTCAATAAGTGGACTTTTTAATAAGTATTATTGATGAGACTTTCTCTAAACTTGTCATTAGCAGTATGACAGGGAGGTTGTGGGAAGTGCTCGAGCTTTGAAGCGAGTAGACCTTGGTCAGAGCCTTACTTCCGCCCTGTGCTACCGCTGGCCCTTAACCAAGTTACTCATTTTTCTTGCCAACCCTTTAATTATTTTATTTGTAAAATGGGGATAATAAAATCCATCTGCCTCTCAGAGTTGTGACTAGTTAAATGAGATATCGTATGTATGAAGAATCTAGTCCCTTTCTCTGCTTCTCTTATCAATGATTGCAATATAACCTTTGTTTATATATTAATATATTCATCATTTAATGAAAAGTAGAGCAAGATATATTTTGTCTGCCTTAAAGATGTTGACTGTAGTGTTTTCTTCTGCTGTAAATAACGTTAAAATCAATCCATCTCTGACATATACAGTACTGTATTTGAATTTTTGTCTGTTCTTTTTAAAACTATATTAGGAGTCAATTCATGTTCCCGATCCTGTCATTTCAATAGCAATGAAGCCATCTAACAAGGTAGGGGTTTGATTTAGCACTTAGTAAATCACAGTAAAACCTTGAGCTTATTTTCACCCTTCTCCACAATGCATATGGTATCTTGTGATGGCCATCGGCACTCTTATGGACTCTGTTTCCTTTTCTGGTATTCAGATCATCTTATAAAATTTACCAGTCTGTTGCTAGTAAGTACTCCACAGAATATTTGAAGAAGTTGATGGTTTTAACGTATTCATGAGACTGTGCTTTATAACTCTTACTGTAGCAAAGGCATATTATCGGCTCCAGAATGCTAAGTGTGAGTAACTTCTGAGACGCAGATCATAAGAGATAGAAAAGAGGAAACTGGGGCATTTGTCCTAAATTGCAGAAAAACCTCACTGTAAAGAACATTAGAATATTGCATTAATTAATTGTCTCATGGATTATAGTACATCTGCACATCTGTGGTAGTTATGCAGTAAATGTCTGATTATAACATGGAAGGCCTGCAAGTAAGATTGTTTTGACTCACTTTCAGATATAACAGGTTTATGATTGTAATTCATGTCATTTAGCTTTTTAGCCAAAATTGCTTGAATAGGTTCTGAATTTGCATAACTTGTCACTGAAATTAGTCCTGATCTTGAACCATAATTGTTTAGTTCTTAAGTTAGTTATATTCATAACTGTCATGTTAATGTGCTATATTGAAATTAATTCATTGATGCATTGAGTGAACATTTTATGATCTCGTGTCATCTAGGTACTATCATTATAGAACATGTCTGATTCATTGTCTTATGGATATATTAACAGCTACTGCTTCATCTGTTTTGAGGAACTTGAGATTTTCCTTCTCAAATTACAGAAAAGAGAATGTCGAGGTGGCAAGAAACATTCAGTCACACCATCTCAGAAATTTGAAGCAAGTTGAACCTTACATCTTACCACAGTGATATGCCAGTTTGTTCAGAGTTCTTTGCCAAATTGGCTGCTTTTCCCTTCGGAAGACAAAGGACTAGAAGTTAAAAATATTACTCTTTATTCCTAAATTCAGAGTTTATGTAGGCATTTTACTGTTGATAGTTCACAATAATGGATGGAAATCAAATGGATCGATATTCAGAAAGCTTTTTAGTGTCTCAGGATTGTCTGCTTGCTGGAATTAATACAAATCAAATAATGAAACCCTGCATAAAACGCTGAATCTCAGTAGTGGGGCAGCTTGTAAGTTGAGTTCCTGGCCAATGCAGGGAAAAGGGAAAAGACTTTGGAGATAGACCAACCTAAGATTCACTCCTAGTTAGCTGTGTGGCCTTGAGCAAGTCACTTGACTTCTCTGTACCTAACTTCCTCACCTGTAAAATGCGGATAATTCTACCTTGCAGCCTTGTGGTTAGAATTCCAGATAAAAACAAACACATTAACACCTCTTTAGCCACATATGTGGCTGTTAACACTGGTGATTCAGGGCATGTTAATTTTCTGTTGCTGCCATAAGAAATTAGCAAAAACTTAGTGACTTAAAAACAGTCCAGATGTATTATTTTACAGTTATATAGGTCACAGTTCATATTTCTTAATGGAATAAAATCAAGTATTGGCAAGATTGTGTTCCTTTCTTGGAGGCTCTGGGGGACAGTTTGGTTCCTAGCTTGCTTAGATTGTTCGCAGAATTAAGCTCCTTGTTGTGGAACTTGGGGTTTCTGTGCTGCCATCTGAGGGCCATCCCTAGCTTCTAGAGGCTGCTCGTAGCCCCCTTTCTTCTGTCTTCAGTGCCAGCAACAGTGAAACAAGCCCCTCTCATGCTTCAGATATCTCCTGTCTGTTATTTCCCGCTTCTCATTTCTCAACTGCCCTTCTTCATTCCTCTTCCATTTTTAAAGTCTCATGCAATTACACTGGATCTGTCCAGATTATTCATGATAATCTCCCCATCTGAAGAGTCTGTAACCTTAATCACATCCACAGAGTCCCTTTTATCAGGTAAGGTAATAGTCACAGATTTGAGGGGAATGGGGCATGTCCTTAAAGAACATCATTCTGCTTACCACATAAGGAATTAACATCTGAGGAGGATAGAGGTACATCAGACTACATCCAGGTAGATTATTTGGAAATGGAGACATCTCAGTGTGCTTTCACTGGTATTAACTGTCCTCTTGAGCCTACAGTAGTCTTGGTGACCATGCTGATTTCTTTGATTTAGGATTTTTAAACTGTAACACAGTTGATTACAGCCTCAACCAATCCTTTGGTTTAGGATTTCTAAACTGTAACACAGTAACGCAGATTCTACTTTGTTTTATGGAGAGTTTTCCACAAATGGAGAGATTTTGTCAATAGGCAAGGGCATAGAGTTAAGTCTTAGACTCTTGAATCTTGGTGTGCAAAGAAAATTCTGTAAGTTGGCTGTTCCTTGCTCTCTTGTGTGGTATCCAAGCTCATATATTAAAATAGCATGAAGAACTTAAATGGTAGATCATTTTTATTTAACTGCCCATGAATTTGATTTCATTCAAATTCTTTTAACAGTTTCATTGCTTATCATGCTTAGTACAATGTGTTTTTGTTTGTTTGTTTGTTTGTTTAAGAATGATCTGGAAAAATTTTCAAAAGGTATTGGCAGGTTTACAAGAGAAGACCCCACGTTTAAAGTCCACTTTGACACTGAGAGCAAAGAGACAATTGTATCTGGAATGGGAGAATTACACCTGGAAATCTATGCTCAGGTAGTGAATAACAAGGAAGTTAAAGTCACTTCATTTATGTCTGTATCTTAAGAGTGTACAAGTCAAGAATTCTCAGTCTAATGATTGTAAACTAATAGTGGTTCTTCAATCTTCACTTTGATTTTTTATCCAGATGTGGTATACTGGATTTTCTACTATCTGTTACTAATTACTTTGAATCTCTAAATCTTTTTATTTGTAAAACATTGCAGTAAGACCATCCATCCATACCTAGGTCATGGCTGTGGGTCAAGTATATCCCTAAGGTCTCAGCCTTAGGGGGACAACCTCAAGGAGAAACCTGCTGAGAAAGTCAGCCCACCAGGACTCACTCTCCAGGCCATTTCTTACCTGTTTTCTTCTCAAGTCAGTACTTAAGATCAATATAATGTAGATAAACAAATGGGTAGATGGAGACCCTACTTTCCTAGGAAAGGTCTTACGTGTATATGAATAAAATCAAAATATGTATGACTTATTTTTTTAATATATCTGACTTATGACTAAAAATTCTGGTTGTGATTGTATCTCTGAAGTTCAGATAGTAGAAAATTATGACAATAGATCCATATACCATTCCAATAAATATGTAATAAAATGGAGCAAAGGTAAAGTTTTAGTAGATTAACTGGAGGTAAGTGTAAGTTAGTCTAAATTAGAATTTGTTTATATAAAATCTGTAAAAGTTTATAATGTATTTATCCTCATAAGGTACTTAAGTGATTTTAGATTTATTATTTACTCATCATAACCTTCCCTGGTGGCTCAGATGGTAAAGCATCTGCCTGCAATGCAGGAAACCCCCGGGTTTGATCCCTGGGTTGGGAAAATTCCCTGAAGAAGGGAATGGCAACCCACTCCAGTCTTCTTGCCTGGAGAATCCCATGGACAGAGCCTGGTGGGCTACAGTCCTGGGGTCACAAGGAGTAGGAGTTGACTGAGTGACTAATACTTTCACTTTTAAGTGAATGCTTCTAAGGTAATTAAGACTCTTAGGGTTTTTCTTCTTTTAGTTTATTATTTTTTAATTTAAATATATCAAAAAAGATCCCTCTTGTTCTTTTTAGCGAATGGAAAGAGAATATGGCTGTCCTTGTATCACAGGAAAGCCGAAAGTTGCTTTCAGAGAGACCATTACAGCGCCTGTTCCGTAAGTATCCAACACGATGAACCAGGCTGTGAGGCTGGGATTAAAAGCTTTTATTAGGCATATACATGGCACTGTCACTGTTGATAAGACACTTGTACACTGTGATGCTCTTTATTATGGAAGCTATATAGTTCTGTAATCAGGCCATTTATACATAATGACACATTTGGGATTTGTCTAACCCCTTAAGCCAGATATCAGTGAAGACTGGTATACAGGTCATCAATAACAAGCATGTTTACACTTTGTCCAGTGTTACGGTCTTCGTTTATTCCAACTGTGCTTCCTTTGGCAGACGGCTATTGTGTTTTACTTTAGTACCATATTGTGGATGCCAGAGAACTTGCATTTGCCAAGGAATAATCTCCTGCAAGTAAAAGAAACTAACGCTGTGATAAAATTAAGGAAAACAGTTGGATTTATATTCTGCTGGAGACAAAACAGTCCTCATAAACATAGCACAAGACAAGTTAAATTGCTACAAGTGGTAATATACTTCAACCTGGTGCCTATCTGAACTTACATGAATTCTGATTTAGAGTCAAAATTAACAAGGCATACACTGAGGCTACAAAGTGAGTCTCAACTTCCAAAGTGACATTAAATAATGGTAAATGATACTATACCTGAGATGCAATGTCATGAAGGAGAATAGTGTAGTCTAACTCGATGAAGTCATCATTTCTTTGCTATAATAAAAAAAAAAGACCTGGCATTTAAAACTTAGTATCATTGGCAAAAAGTATATTTTAATTTTAAAAATCAGTTTTCATTAGTAGATGATGACAATACTTATGTAAAATTAAAAACTGAATGTTGTGGAATTCCCTGGCAGTCCCGTATTTAGGACTCCATGCATACACTATGGGGGCATGGGTTCAATCCCGGGTCGGGGAACTAAGATTCTAAGATTTTTCTGTGTAGCCAAAAAAATTACAAATTGAATGTCATAATTTATTTGGCCTGGCAGAAAAACTATTCTCTTAGAAATAAAAGATTTCTTTCAAACTATGTTTTAAAATCTTTATTTTTTCATTCCTTACTCTATAAATCATTTGCCCTTTCTGCTTTTAGTTTCTGAGTTGTGGAACTTCTAACATTATAGTCTATAATTTGAACATTTTAGAACAATTACAGTCTATAATTTGTCATTTAAGATTCCTTAATGTTTCCATTGCTCAAAAAAGCAACATTTAAGGGATAAACAGCTGAAATGAGTGTTTACACTAAAGAAAACCAATTTTATAATAGAAATTCTCTTTTTAAAAAACTGAAAATAATGACATGTAATGTTGGATTCTGTAATTAAAGCTCTGATCTATGCTGCTTACTACTTTGGGCATGTAAAGTATACCATCAACTACACAGAAATATCGTATCTACATAGTTTCAAACCTTGATCATCAGAAATTTGCTGTACTTAAACAAGGCTCTTAAACGCTTATAATGAGGCATTGAAAAATCCTGTGGCTCCTTTGGTTAACAGTAATTATAAAGATGCCCCCAGGATCGAATAAAACTATTCTCTCTTTATAGTCTCTTGAAACAATCCCTTCTTTGACTATATCAACAAAGAAGGTCCTTTAAGGATAAGGTAAAGATCAGAAAGGTTACTTATGTGTGATCTAGCCCAAAGGTATCTAATAAGTAGTTGCAAAAGTTTGTGGCGTAAAGGTGCTCCAGCTTTCTTACAGTTTGTTATCAACAAAATGAGATAAGCCAATGGAAAGTGCTTTTCTCTTACAGAATCTTTTCCTTGCATTCCATTCAATACTACTAGTTGACTGTATTTTTTCTTTTAAACCTCTTAATAAAGCTAAACTCAAAGAATTTGTTTTATAATCTCTTTAAGGTCTAGAAAGAGGCAGTTTGGAGTACTATCAGACTTAAAGTACAAGCTAGCAACAAACAAGACAGGAGGCGGTCAGTTACAACTGAATGGGTTATCAAAGACATTTGTGTGCGGCAAGCTTCACAGAGACTGAGACGCTAATATTTTATTTTGGTGGATCCAGGTGGGGAAAATGTCAACCCTATATCTAGCTCTGGCGCTAACATTTGAGGAGAGGGAAATAGTAGAGGTAGTTTCAGTATCATATGATTATAGTAATCAGAACACAAAACTTAGTTTGCCAAAGGAAATGATCTGTATTAAGCTGCACACAAAAACCATTGCCAGATTTTAACTGAAGACTTCACTCTTGAAACTAGCTTCACCTTCTCCAGCCTTGATAACTGACCTCTCCTTCAAATACTGAGTTTACTACTGTAAATACAAAATGACTGAAGGGTCATTATTTATCCTGTCATGAATTATGACACCTTTTGTAAATATAGAACCTATTTAGAGTGTATTTTATAGAAATTACTTACCACTTGCTTGACAGTTTGAATTTTTGCCATTTTATACCATGTATTTTCAGTAGAATTTTGCCATATTATATAACCACTGGCAACCCAGGCTAAATGTCGAACTGGCTTCATTTCTGGAGGTACATTTCCAAAACTATCTGGTGAAGGAAATATTTGTATGATAAATGGAATTATTTTTACATAGAGAGTATTAACCTTTTAAAATGTAAATTCTAAGTCATTTCTTAGTTTTCTTCAAATGTGTGCAGAAAGTAATTTAATTAAGCTGTATCTATAAAGTCCTAAGGCCTTTATTGTTGTTAGATTAGTAATGAATATTTTTGTGAAAGTCAGCTTATTTCCAGCATAATGTAAACATCTTAACAATTTTGAGCATAGGTAAATTGATACTGCTTTTAAAATTGAAAAAATATTTTCCTCTGCTATATATTTATGTACCTGGAATATTTTGTGCTTCTAGGGGTTCTTTCATGGACTTGAGTCTTTGATAAAATGTGTTATCTTCTTCATCTGGGTTTTTCCCAATTTCTCCTTCAAATGTGAAGTTGACTTCTGGTGCAGTATCTTGTCCCATTGGAGGGTACAGTACGTCAGCTGTGCAGTTCACTGTAACTTCCTGTTTGAAACATTTTGCAAAAGATCTTTACATGTAGATGGACATCCATTACTAATTATTATCCTTTGAGATAGAACCCTTAAAGCATTCTCCCCCTTACGGTATTACTTCAGACTGGACTTGAATGTGCCTATTTCAGAAGTATCTAATTCATGGTGGCCCAGTAATTTTCTTGAAGTTGCTCATTCGTGTCCGACTCTTTGCGACCCTGTGGGCTGTAGCCTACCAGGCTCCTCCATCTATGGCATTTTCCAACCAAGAGTACTGGAGTGGTTTGTCATTTCCTTCTGCAGGGAATCTTCCCGACCCAGGGATAGAACCCAGGTCTCCCTCATTGTAGGCAGACGCTTTACTGTCTGAGCCACTAGGGAAGTTAGTTTTCTTAGAGGTAGCTAAAATAGGTAACTTAGTTTATAACTTGTAAAGTCTTATAATCTTGTAAAATCGTTGAAAACTTCAAATGTATTTCAGTAGTAATGGGAAGTCCATCTCTAAGGCAGATTTAGTCTGACTTTATTAAGTCTTTCTATTCTTCTCTCCTGAAATAACAAATTTTCTCAAACTCAGATTCTTCCATCTGTATTCAGATGTAAAATGAGAAGATTGCAGCATTGGTTCTGCTTTATAAAGGTGAATATTCGTCTAGCAGCTCAGATGCCTTTTAGTGGATCTATGTTAGCCTGTATCTCTTAGTAGTTACGCTTAACAAATGGGCAAGCTTTTTAAAATTTCAAGATGGTTATGGTACAAGTGGCAGTTCCTTCCTTTTAAGTTTGTCTCATTAATAATTTGATAGGTGTATAATTTTTAAAACTGTACCTGTCCCATTACTGAAGGATTCTAATCTGAACACAGGTATCAGTTGGCCTTTGAGTTGTTCATAAATAACTAAAAGCACTTGCTTTCTTTAAATATAAGAAACAGAATGAGACAGAAATAGAAAACACCCAATGATGATTAGAGAGTTAATTATTTCACTTCTTCATATTAGGGCATAAATTCACAGTGACCTATGCATATATAACATTTTTAAAGGAAATTTATTTGTATTGAAGTATTTAGAGCCTCTTTTCTAAATAGCTCAATAGAAATACTAAGTGTATCTCAGAATACACAAAAAGTAAAAACTAACCCTTGTATGGTGATCATTTTTTTTTGAGGCAAGAATTTCACAACTTCTTCTCAAAAAAAAAAAAAAAGAAAAAACCCCAAATCAATCCTATGATTTGATCAGCAGAGGTGACCTGGAATGTTAGGAATCAAATTTTATTTCATAATAAAGGATATTCCACTTACTTTTTGGATAATTTCTTCCACAGAAAATTTAAGGCGATACTTATGTCCTCTTCCTGGAATATCCTAAAATTAAGAAAATGTGTTATTGTAACAACAAATAAAGTTGTTGTTAGAGGAATCCATTCTCTTTTGATGGGGCCAGGGGGAAGCTGACTGTTGGAGGTAAAAGACTAAAGCTTTAGACCTTGAGCAAGGCAGGTCACGTGTCTAATATAGCAGGTCCTCTAAGCAGGGTTATTTTGGATGAGAACAAAAGAGTGGCATAAAAGCATATATAATTGGTTATAATTCACTTTCAGTCTCAGAGAACTTTGACATCTGGATTTGTGACCCTAAGTTCCACATAAGAAATTTTAACATTTTTAATTCTAAAGATGACAAATAGGATACCCACTGAAAAGATTTTTCATAAAGCCTCCAAACAGAATTTCATTTTGAGGCAGATTACTGCAAAGTGGTTAGAGATGTTAAGTACAGCGTTTACTTGTGTATTAGTGGACCTGCAGAATGAGACTTTAATCAGTTTTAGGCAAACATTTAGGTACTTCACTTTTGAATCAAGATACAATTGAAAGTTTATACCTAATTATGTTACTTGGTGTGGTTTTGAAATATGTACTCCCTCAGCTCTTACAGACTGTTAGCAGTTAAACTTCTGTCAGATCCATTAGATTTCAGTAAAATGAAAACAAGCTTAGTGATTGCTAAGGTCTTAAGCATAGCACTTAATTTAACCCGTTAGCCAGAGAGAGCCCATCAATCACAGCAGTCAATGGCAGTAGTGTTTAGGTGGTTGAAGTGAAGCTTCAGCCCACAATTCCTTCACTCTGACTTCATTTTGTCAGTTTCTGTTGTTTCTTTTTTTTTGTTTACCCTTCGTTTTGGTCAAATGAACGATTGGTCTTGCAATGAGGAATCTTAGGCAAGACCAGAGCTTTTGTTGGTCCAGATTAGAGCAGTAGATGAGAAACGTACCAGTTTTAAGAAACTTTTGAAAATGGTTCCTATAGGTTTCACTTGGGAAAGGGGAGAAGCCGCCCCAAACTGAGAACATTTATCCATTTCCTTATAATAGTGCCCATAAAAACTGTATCAGTGTGTTTCCCTGTGAAAACAATAAACAGCCCCGGGGCTTCCCCCAGAGACTAGAGAAATGCCAGAAACACCAGCTTCTATAGAAAGACGGCAGCAGTGAGACCCGAAACAGGCATGGTGTCTGGGGGAGTTGGGAGCAGATGAGCAGGGAGCGGAGGGAATGGAGGGAACGCTCGCCAGTGCCCCCACCGCCCTCTGCCTGACTCACCTCCAGGCTGGCTTGTTTGACTGTCTGCACCAGAAACACCTTGTGGGGGGTCCCCTGCTGGTAGTTGATGCAGCTCTCTACCACCGAGGCCGCCCTGGCGGCCGGGTAATGGGTCGGAGGGATTTCCATTCTTGCTGATTGTTGGCTGGGCTTCTGAGCGTTCCGGTCCCAGTCGTGCCTGCTGCCGGGTGCCCCAGCCAGAAAAGTCCTCTCGCCGCCCTGGGGCTGGGCGTGGGCTGGGGCGGGGTCACCAGCTCCTTCCCGCTCTCTCTTCCTCCTTCCCTCCTTCCGATTCTGAAAGCAGCTGCTGGGGAGCTGGCTCCTGCCCGGGCCCCGAGTGTAGCCCCGCCCTGCTGCCGCCTGCAATTACTCGACTTTCTGCACTGAGAGAGCCCCCTCCTCCTTTAAGTCGGGGCGTGGCGGGGGGGGGGGGGTTGTCCAGGACTACATCCTTCCTTTTATTAACCTTAACAGAAGGGTGGGGAGGGGCTTTCTGGCTTTTGCCTTACTGCAGCATCTCCTCTGGGGCTTCGAGTTTCCTTTCCCTGCAAAAAGTCTGGTTGCTTCACTTGGAGACTGGAGCAACTTCCTTATCCACCACCCACAGTGTCAGGCTCCGGGCAGAGTCCAGAGGAGCTCCTGGTAGTGAGTCATTGTGATTCCTTTTTCCCTCTCCTTTCCAGGAACAAGCTTGGTCATCCCCAGCTTTCTGTGATGTTGGACCCATTCTGCCCAAATCAGGATTTTGAAAGACTGCAAACGATAGCATTAATTTGGAGGATTATGTAATTTAGGGCAGGGGAATTTTAAAAGATGCTTGGACCCCTCTCTTCCTTTGCTAATCTTAGATTAGTTTTTGATCACACCATGCTTCCAACTTTCGGGATCACTTTGAAAGAGGATTAAAACGTAGACTGAGTTTATACAAGGCCTACATTTAAGTAGCTTCTGACAAAGGCAGTTTTTAAAAGCTCCTTAAGCAAGTACAGACTTTTAGTAGTCAGTGCGTTTTTACTCTCCAGATCTCTTAGTTACCTCTTTCTGTCACCTTTAAAGGCACTGTGTCTAGGCTGTTCTTAAGAAATGCTGGCGAACTGGCGGCTAAGATTTGTTTTCTTCAGCTATGTAACCAACTGACCCTGTAGCTTGTTGCCTTAGAAATAAAGATTCTTAGGTATTTTTCCCAAAATGGATTTTGAAGGTTCTTTGGGTAGATATGTTGTGTTGCTTTTAAAAAAAAATAGTTAAAAATGTATTTGTAATGTGTTGTCTTCTTCAAATACCCTTTTAAGTTTATTTATTAATAACGTCTTTGGAGTAAATAGATTTTTTTTAAGAATAAGTAGTAAAGGCATTCCCACCCTTTCTAGTTACATTAACCAATAGCTGTCAAGTAACTAGAGAAAGAAAGGGTTTTGTTTCGCCTCTTAAGGCTTTTTCTGAAAAATTGAAATCTGTTTTTCTTCTTTTGATGGAGGGGCCAGTGACTCATTCATCTAACAGCCAGCCTCTTAGATTGTTGTTGGTGTGTGTTCCTAACAGTCGTGTGAATTATGTGCTCCTTTGATAGTGCCCAAGAAAGAGTGGCCAAATACATTCTAATTACATAGACCTTTTTCCTGAAAATGAAATTTTAAAGTTTCACATGCAGCTAGTTAACATCTCCTGTGTTATTACCAGTTAGAGTTGTGAGAGGTACAGGACAGGAGCCCTCCAAAGACGCCAGTTGAAAGCTTTAAGAATGTAATTACCATCTCTGTAGATCAAGGCTAGTAATACAGGTGCTGGGTGACAGACAGTATCAGGCATTTATTTGCTAAAAACACACATACCAACTTAGGTTCTTTTAAAAATATAATTATTATATTATTGCTCAGTCATGTCTCTTTGCAACCCCCTGGACTGTAAACTGCCAGGCTCCTCTGTCTATGGAATTCTCCAGGCAAGAATACTGGAGTAGGTAGCTGTTTCCTTCTCCAGGGGATCTTCCCTACTCAGGGGTCGAACAAACCCAGGTCTCCCACATTGCAGACTGAGCCACCAGGGAAGCACATATTAAAAACTTTAAGCTGCCTGTGTAGATGTTAAATAAACTGCATTAAGAGAATCTTATCCCTATAGAGTCCTTGAGATCTTAGTTTCTTGATAAAATTTCATTAATGGTTAATCAAGAGATCATTAACCTCAAATTTGAATAATGTATGAGTTACCTTGAAAGTAACAAAATTATTATAAGTCTCTGGGATCGTGCAAATTAAATTATTGTTTTAAATAACTATGAAAATAAGTAAAAACGCCTATGGCTTACAACTTTGGTAAGACTATAAAGTCAAAATAAATCTACATAATAAGATATACAGTAAAACCAACACAATTCTAGTTAACAGTAACTTTTATGTGAGCGATGATGTTTTGCCAAAATGAAACTCTTTCACAGAGTGCCAGTGGTCTGACCACAAGAGCACGGACTCTTTTACCTTCAGCATGTCTATTCCTACCAAGTGGTGTCTTAGTTTTTCCGCTTCTCTAAGCTCCAGGAAAATCCCTTTGTGCAGCGTCCTTATAAGGCTTTTGACTTGAATGCATCATGTACAGGTTAAATCCGTTTACATTCTCACTATCCTTCTAGAAACATGTTTGTTTGTTGGTCTTGGTGCAAATTCTGGCTCTGCTACATAAGAGTTGCATCACATTTGGCAAGTTACTTAGCTTCTCTGACCCTCAGGTTTTTTACCTGTAAAATAATGATAAAAAAAATAGGGCCTACTTCATGGGTCTGTGGTGAAGAATAAGTACTACAGTCCATTAAAAGCTTAGCACAAGCCTGGCACTTGCATCCTCTTATTTGGCATCCACTCAGTTATAAACTCAGCCAGGATCCCTGAAACTGCATGGATAACTCGTTTGTGAGCAGGTCCTCTAGGGCACTGCTGTCCATTGGAAATTTGTGCAGCAGTGGAAATGATCTGGCTCCGCTGTCCCGGATAGCAGCCACTCTCCACACTTGCCTGTTGATCATTTGCAATGTGACTGGTGCAACTAAGGAACTGAATTTTAAATTTTATTTAATTTTAATTAACTTCAATTAAATATCCATGGTTAGTGATTACCATATAAACAGCACAGATCTAGAGTGTGTTGTATAGATATTATTGTTAAATTGAAAACAAAATTTACATTGTCTTGGAGAACTGGAGCATACTGAGAATATGTCAGTGGACCTGTTTTGGAATCCCTTAGTAATTCTGTGGTGATTTGGCAGTTATTTCTCTTCTGCTGTCCTTCTTTTGGTTCTGATATCTGTTCACCTTTCAGCATTGTTTTCGCCAGCCCATCCTGAAACTCTTTGCATCTGCAGCATTATTTAAAGGCTGTTCATCAGGCACATTCACACTTAGGCTCTATATGAAAACTCATTCCAAGCTGACATCTCCTACTGAAATTGCCATTTACTTCTGCCAAACCATTCACAGATCTCTGTGCAGGAACAGATGTTCGTTAATGTCCACTTACCTGCAGTTATCTGCAGACAACTTTGAAAGCAGCCAGCTTCTTCCATCTTATGGTCTTAAGGAAGGTTGCAGTTTAAAGGAAAAATGCCTTGCAAACAGTAGAAACTCATGAAATGTTTTTTAAATGACATAGTAGCCTATATTTACATGTATTTAATATGCATGCGAGATGTTTATGTCATGTTATTAATGTTGTCTTTAATAATTTGAAGTAAATACTGACCTGTGTCTATAGATGTGTCTATTTGGAGGACTTGACTTATGTTAATTGATGATTTTGCCATTAATCATTTTCAGGTGTTATCCTTCCTGAAACTCTCCTTTTTGTATTTTCTTCGTCCATAGTATCCAAGTTGTAAAATCAAATAACTATCTGAATGAATTACTTGCATAACTCCTATTTTCAGATAACTGTCCTCAGAGAGATTCAGGACAGAACTCTGTTTCCAAAAGAAAATGGGTAAGCTTTTTGGAATGTAGGTTAGAATAAGAACCTTCCACTGACTTTTTGTTTTATCACTTTTACTTTCTACTTGTGAAATTCAGATAAATTAGCAGAATTAAAACCATGGATTACTTAATGATGTACCCCCACCTCTAAGTAAGAACAGAAAGCAGCGAATTCCTTTTTAAATAAATTCTATAATAAAATTTTATAGCAAAGCCATCTTATTTGAAGGAAGAAGTAAAATTGATGAGAGGTGGTTTTTCATTTCAGTTAGTAGGAGCTTATTTCATTTTGGTAATTATAGAATACTATGTTGATTTTTTTTTTTGTCTTCTCATATTACTTTCAGGTTTGAGTTTACACATAAAAAACAATCAGGTGGTGCAGGCCAGTATGGAAAAGTGATAGGTGTACTGGAGCCTCTGGACCCGGAGAACTACACCAGGTTGGAGTTTTCAGATGAAACATTTGGGTCAAATGTACCAAAGCAGTTTGTGCCTGCTGTGGAAAAGGTAGAAATAAAAAAAGCCTTTATTGCATTAAAAAAAATAAAAAACAGTGTATTAGATATCAAATCATATTCCTATCATGTTTTCTGTGGTTCATTTTTGTTCCAGTCCTGCTTCTTTATCTGATTAAACTCCCCATCTGGCTTAGAATCATTAAGTTCAAGAGCTATAAATATCAGCTATGACAATGAGAGGAAATCATTCTGTTTCTGAATCATAGTTATTACATTTCTTTTGATAAACTGAAACTACTTGACTGATTATAATTAGGAGTTGAAATTTGCAGTAGTCGTTAGGGGTTTGTGAAAGTTTTGCATGTAGTGCCCCTGTAGTAGAATGGTCGTGCATTAAGATTTCCAGCACCTGCCCGTTGTCATCTCTCTAATGAGTAATACGTCCTTGGGTAAATCACAGTGTTCAGAGCATACAGTACTTAATCCTGAACCCTCACAAAATCGAGGATTGGATAAGACTCTGACATTTCTTTGCGAATTGTGAGGTGCTTTGCACATATAAGGGGTTATTTGTGTTTTGCTTGCTTTCTACATCACTGGCTTTAAGACTGTTGTAAACTTTTAGCAACTGTCTGTTCATACAGATTGAGGTTATTTTTTTAAAATCTTTGAACTTTTAACTTAGAAGTCTTTATTAAGACTAAGTCTTCATTAAGATCGTGATTTTGGTTTTAGCATTAATTTTGGTCGCAGTTTTTGTGATTAGTGTATTTCATCCATTATACTTAATTTCAAAATAGTATTTTGTCATTCATACAAATGAATGTGTCATTCACACAAATTTAAATTATCTTTTGTTCTCCAAGATTAACATAGGTGAAGGAAAGCTTAGATATTTTGCAGCATTCAGAGTTTACAGCTTTGAAGTGTCAGAAATATATTGTATCACATGTGCAACTGTGTAAACCAACTTGAACGGTAGCAGCTCTGCAAGTACTTAATGAAAAGAAACTGCACACGCATCAGACTGCAGTCTTTAGACACGTGTAGTTTATTGTATATCAGATATATCTCAATAACGCTGTGTCTTAAAAGAATTGCTTTGGAAAAATGAAATTAGTTTTTAATTTTAGTTCTTACATTGTGTAGCACAAAAATTATTATGTAGTGGTCTGCCAGTGAGTCAGAGCAGTAATAGTATAGAGTAGGAGCTTAAGACACAGCTGTTGATGTCAGTTTTGATTAAAGTTTTACTTCAGGGAATTTCTTAGATTTGTCTTTCCTCTGTTTACACCTTGTATAAGATCATGCTGACTCTATAATGTATCACGAGAGTTTAATAATTCTTGAATATTAGGTTATGAGAAAGTGATTGCTAACACTCAGCATCTTTTTCAAACCATTTCATACCTTTAAGTAACAGACTGTTCCAAAGGATTGCTTATCTACGTTCCACAATAATAAAGCTTAAATAGGCTGTTCAACTTTAAAGAAATTTAAAAAAAAAAAGAAATATACATGAAAATGTTAAACTTCTGAATACTAAAATGTTTGAGGGTTTTTCTTAATGCATCTGCAAGTGAAGAGACACTCAAGAAGCTTATTCATTAACAGGGATTTTTGGATGCCTGTGAGAAGGGCCCTTTGTCTGGTCACAAGCTCTCTGGGCTCCGGTTTGTTCTGCAAGATGGAGCACATCACATGGTGGATTCCAATGAAATCTCTTTCATCCGCGCAGGAGAAGGTGCTCTTAAACAAGGTATGCTGCGTCTGGCACCTGCCACGTAGAGGAGTCTGCTTCCCCAGTGGACCATCAGAGCCACGACAGGCGGCACTGTGTTGCTTAGGGCTTCCTCCCAACACCCCCACTCCTCCCACCCCCTCCCCCGGATCAGTAGGCAGCACACCAGGGAACAAGATAGGTTCTGGACAGGTATTCTTAGAATCAGTGTGAAGACAGATTACTGTGTTTTCTTTTTTACAAAACTAAGATCCTACTTTGTTTTCTTCAATTATCTGGTATTTTTCATATGTTTAAATACATAGATATCTGTAAGCTGTATTTTTAATAGAGAAGACAAATGCTTAGAATTTTAAGAAATATTTTAAAGAAACATTAACTATAGCCATGCTATTTTTAGTGATTTTTTTCAGATGTCAGAAAATCTATAAATTTGTAAACAGGTTTTTCACTATGACATTGTAGGCTTTTAGGCATTTGAAAGAATTCAGTAAACCTTATTCTCGGTGCAGATTTCTTATTAAACTGCTAAGATTGTCAGCCTTTCTCACAAGGATAATAATGTGTATTAAAACCCTGATGATACCAGAACCATAAACAATTACAGGTGTATCTGATTGGTTGCTTTTAAGAGAGAAAAGCAAATGACACTGCAGTTTGACGACAAAATTTTATTCAACAAAAAAATTTTTAGTTATAACTGAAAGTCAGAAAATTCATTCTGTTTGTCATCTCTTCCATATCCATTATATTCATTAGTTATGTCCATAAGTGTGTTTTCACAGGAAAATTACATTATAATTCATAATACATTTCATAAATATTTTTATCAAAGAGGGTCAAAATGGACAGCAGAAAATCCTGACACTTCATTCCAGGCATTCAGAGAATCAGGATTTTATTGATTTTGTTTGAATTTTGGACTTGCTTGTTTTTAGTCTGTTTGCATCTATGATCAGGTGTGGGGCAATGGCTGGAGAAGGTTGCTTATTTCTTGACCAAGCCGCTAATTCCTTATTTTACTTAATGGGAGCCATTAATTATTTGTTATTTCATTTCCTAGTTGTGAAAGAGTAAAAGAATCCTTCATTTTCTTTATGCTAGCTAGCTGTCTATTAAAAATTCAGTTGAAATCTATGATCTAGAAACTTTGTCACAATCTGACAACTGTGTCAATAGGAAAAGGGAAATAAAGTCACAAAGTAAGATTTTATTAGGCATGAAGGAGAGAGAAATGGCAACCCACTCCAGTATTTGTGCCTGGAGAATGCTATGGACAGAGGAGCCTGGTGGTCTGCCGTCTATGGGGTCACACAGAGTCGGAGACTACTGAAGCGAGTTGGCAGCAGATTATAACACCTGCCTTTTGCCTTCAAAGGTGTTTACCACCTTAATAAGTCTTATTTGACAGTTTAGTTGTAATCACTTTATATTCTTTTTTTCAGCTTTATTGAGGTGCAGTTGACGAATCTGTGAAATATTTTAAGTGATGATTTGATAAACATATGCACTGTGATACTTTTTTTAGTATAGTTAAGACAAATTAGAAATCACTAACTGTTCTATGCTGGAAATAGGTCACTTTCCTGGGTAGAAGTTACATAAGACAAGATAATTGGTAAAATCAATAAAGAGCGTCATGCTTTTCAGTTGTGCCTATATGAATATAAATAAATGTAGATTAGATGTCCACAATATACACATATGTATATCCATGCAAAATCTGTATGTCTATGAATATTAAACAGATATGTACCATTTAGTTTTTAAATACTTAAGTGTGCAGATATTCTTATGTGTGATTAATTGCCTGACGGGGATGCAAAGGAAAAGCACTAGATGATAATAGAACTAAGGAGTATTGTGGGGGGTTTTTGCCAGAAAAATATGTGCAAATGAACAGGGTGCTAGCATGAAAAACGAGTTACTTTGCTGTTTCATTATCTGATTCTTTTTTCTCCATGATTAAAAGATAAAAGTGTAAAAGAGTTAAAAAAAAAAAACATTTTGCTGGGCTCTTAGGAAAATCATCTTTTCATATACATACTTCCACTGATTATCACATGAGAGTTTTAAAGTGGTAAATATTGATAATTGAGCTTAATATAGTTTTTTAACTGTTATCAAAATTGGA
This sequence comes from Antilocapra americana, assembly GCA_007570785.1. NCBI lineage: Eukaryota > Metazoa > Chordata > Mammalia > Artiodactyla > Antilocapridae > Antilocapra > Antilocapra americana. Next base: position 4,583,903 of record ML664159.1, read on the forward strand.
AGAAAAATAGTTCATGTTCTCATGTGTTTTTAATTTTAAAAAGTGAAAACTGGAACTATATTCAGTCACAGTTTAAACTTTATCCCTGAAATTAGTCAGTGATGTAACTAAACCTGAAACGTGAAATTAAATGTCCTTTCAGGATTGGTTCACCCCATGGATATGAACCATTGCCATCGTTTTCTTTTCTTTTCTTAATTTTTCACTTTCTGCCCTGGTCTTAGTTGCAGCATGCAGGATCTTTGATCTTCCTTGTAGCTGCAGGATATTTTTAGTTGTGGCGTGTGGGACCTTTAGTTGCAACATTCGAACTCTTAATTGCAGCATTCAGATTCTTAGTTGCAGGATGTGGGATCTAGTTCCCTGACCAGGAATTGAAGCCAGACCCCCTGCATTGGAAGCGCAGAGTCTTAGCCACTGGACCACCAGGGAAGTCCCACCATCATTTTCTTTGACCGATATTTAGACCACTGTGCTTGGTCTCCCCACAAACATTTAATTTGTAGTTACTCTACAGGAGAAATAAAGGCCTACCCAGGATTACATTAGCTCATTTTACTCATCATTGTCCCGTTTTGGTCTCCTGGGCTGAGTTTGAATCCTGGCTCTTCTTCATCCTTAACTTTGTGGAAATGGGTATGTCCAGCTGCTTGTAGATAGTAATTCCACACTATTAAATCAGATTGTACTTAAACATTGCACAGGCTTCCCAGATGGTGCTAGTGGTAAAGAACCTGACTGTCGGTGCAGGAGACATAAGAGACACAGGTTCGACCCCTGGGTCAGGAAGATCCCCTGGGGGATGGCACGACAACCCACTCCAGTATTCTTGCCTGGAGAATTCCATGGACAGAGGAGCCTGTCAGGCTACAGTCCATGGGGTCACAAAGAGTCAGACAGGACTGAGGTGACTTAGCACACAACATACTTGCACATACGTGTTTGGGCACAGTGCAGGCTTATCCCTCTTCCCTTCATATTACCTTTGAACTGTCCCATGCCACCCATTCCTAGCTTTTTGTCTCAGAGAAGTCATAGTAACATTTATTGATGACTTTTGTGCTTTGTATTAATATTATGCTAAGTACATGAATTATCATATCTCCCACAGTGAACTGATAGTTGAGAAAACTGAGACTCAAGAGTAGTTAATCGAATGACCCAAGGCTACAGGTTAGTTAGTGGTGGAACTGAGAGTTAAACCCTCACCAGGGTCCTAGCCCTTGACCACTTCCTCTCAAAACTCTTTGGCACCCAGTGTGGTGTTTTCAGCTTTATCCCTAGTGGACTGAAATAGAAACATTACCACTTCTGCCCACCACTTTAGACTTAAAGGTCTTGTGATGGATGGTGTGGATATTTTCACTTCCTGCTATTCTGCTTCGGGAAAAATTGCTTTTAGGACTTGGCTGCCATGTGACTATTGAAAAATGGCAGGATGAATTAGCTCTGGAGTCTTGTCATTACGGAATGGGATAGAGAAAAGCATGAAGAAGGGCAAGTGAATCAGAAGGTGGATTTAGGAAGAAAGAAGGAATTAAAAGGAGGGTGGGGGAATATGAAACAGAACTGGACAGGTCACCCTCAACAGTTAAGGGATGGACACTGTCTACTTGGCCCCTTCTTTCCCTTTAAGGTATGATGACTCTTTCACACTTTAGCTCTTTTGAAAGCACTAGATAATATGTAACTAAATATGTCTGTTCACATCCCCCTTTCTGGGTACCTCTGTGCATGTGTGCCCAGTCATGTCTGAGTCTTTGCAACCCCGTGGACTGTATAGCCCACCAGGCTCCTCTGTCTGTGGGATTCTCCGGACAAGAATACTGGAGTGAGTTGCCATGCCCTCCAGGGGATCTTCTCAACCCAGGGATTGAACCTGCATCTCTTACGTCTCTTGCATTGACAGGTGGGTTCTTTACCACTAGCACCACCTGGGTTCTGCATTAATTACATTTATTTAGAGCCAAGGAAGCCCAGCCATTGTGGTAACCCAAGAAGTTACAAGAAATAGAGCTGCTTCTAGCTGTCTAGAATTTTTAGTCTACTGCTTTAGATGTCTGCATAGAATTCTGCAGGGCCTCGCTAATGACACTGAGGAATCTGCAGAGCTCACTTATCCCTCTTTTGAAAACAAAACTCACTGATTAGGGCTAATGAGTCAGAGGTTAAGATATGATTTGAACTAGAAAATATTTCAAAGAAATGCCAAGTATATTAAATGGCTGTTCTTAGTATTGTACTTAAGTTAGTAGTATCTTTAGAACAAGTGCTTTAAGGAATATACCAGAATAATTGCTGACTAGTTTATTATAAACAGAATTGATGCTTGGAAAATCAATATTGTTTTGAAAAATTAAATTTTTGTCACTTTTCATGCTTTGTTGAAAGTCTTTTGTATGTTTCTTGTTCGGGGCTGTGCTGGCTCTTCGTTGCTGTGTGGGCTTTCTCTGGTTACAGTGAGAAGGGGCTACTGTTCATTGCGCACACAGGCTCCTCACTGTGGAACTTCTTTGGTGGAGCGCGGCTCTAGGCTCAGCCGCTTCACTAGTGCAGCCTGTGTTCTCAGTAGTCGTGGCCCACGGGCCTCGTTGTTCCATGGCATTTGGAATCTTCCTGGACCAGATCAAGCCTGCATGCCCTGCGTTGGCAGGCAGATTCTTATCCGCTGTACCACCAGGGACATCCTGCTTCACGTCTTTAAAGATAATCCATCCAGTCTGAGGCTGCAGTGTTATTCCACACTGTCATATGTCCATATTAAATTTGAGTGTTGGAAGTTACATTCTGTCCACATTGTTACATTTCTCCCTTAAGCATCTGTCACAGTAAGAAGTATTCTGGTTACATACTTAAGTGGGATTAAAAAAGGTAAGTATGGACACACACATTGGGGTGTAGTGCTTAAACGACCATTAGCATCTCAGCCAGTGTCTTTATTTTGTAGGTGAAGAAACTCAATACCTGGATCAACTGTGTTTTTCCAAAAGTCATGTCACTTATTAGAGGCAGAGTAGAAAGCAAAAACTTGGATTTCTAGCTCTCAATCAGGTATTGAAATTGTTTAGCCTAGACAGATCTCAGGCCTGACTTGATTATTGCCTCCAAGTATAAATGTCTGCCAGGGACCAACAAGAAAGGGTTGATTTACCTAGGTCAGAGACTCAACAGCTAGTGAAGGATCTCGGAAAGAATTAGTGACCCTTAACTGCATAATTTAAGTGGGAAAGGACTTTATTGAATGTTTTTCTAAGACCCCTTTTATATTATCCTCTCCAACCTCATGATTTTTAAGGATAAAAATATGGTAATGGACATTCTAATATTAGAAGTAAGTGTTGTCTTTCTGGAAGTTCCATTTAAAAGAGTGACTGCTACTGCTGCTGAAAAATGAGTCCAGATCAAATATTGTAATCTTATCATTTGTGTGTGTAACCTTGGAAGAGCACTTTCCATCTCCCTTTTGTACATCTGGATAAGGAAAGAGTTCCAGTTTGTTTAAAGGTTAATAAACCGATATATTATTTTTTTTTTAAACCCCAGCCCTGGCAAATACAGCATTATGTATTCTTGAGCCTATTATGTCGGTGGAAGTTATAGCCCCAAATGAATTTCAGGGACCAGTGATTGCAGGAATTAACCGACGCCACGGGGTAATCACAGGACAAGATGGAATAGAGGACTATTTTACACTGTATGCAGATGTAAGTACTGTTAGTCACTGACAACCTTGCTTTTATTATCCACGGGAGAAAATCAGGATCTGCTTTTGTGTTTGGAAATTGTGGAGCAAATTGGCACATTTCTGTGGCCGTTTGAGTGTTGAATTTGTGCTTACATATGTGTGTGTCAATTTGCTGTTAGAGCATCTCTTTAAGTGAAAGGTTAAGATGAGATTCATTTCATGTAGGCCTTTTGTATGTCATTTTCTTAGATGTATAATTACCTTTCTTTCTCATGATAGCTTTATTTATATAGCTGTTTTCTTATGTTCTCATTTATTAGGATAGTATTTATCTCCTTTGCCTTACTTGACTTAAAGTTAATGGGAGAAAAGGTTTAGTCATATTACCTAAGATCTCCTAGAAGACATTCCTGTGGGCATATCATTGAGGAGTCCAGAAGAAAGTTGTATTAATATTCACCTTTTCACAGAAGAAACACTGAGTACTTGAGCTGCAGCCGTGTGGAATGGGGATGAGGGGGAAGGCTGTCAGTGGTGTCCACTCTGCGAAACTAAGGTTGATTTGCTAGTTGTGACTCTCAAATGAAATTATCTTCAAATTGGGTTTCTACTTGCAATAAAACAAAAATAAGTATTTCTTTGGCTTCTAGTTCTTTTAAACCAAGAGTTACTAGTAGAAACCTGAGTCTAAAGGAGTTAAATGGCTAAGGCTTCTGTGTTTTTCTCAAATATTTTCCAATAAGCAACGCTGAAGTATTTACTCTTGTTTGTTTTCAGGTCCCTCTGAATAATATGTTTGGTTATTCTACTGAACTTAGGTCATGCACAGAGGTAAGCAGGTGTTTAAATTTTACTTCAGTGCTCTTCGAGAGCCCATCCTACAAAATGATCATTTTTGTGAAATCTTGGCTTTGCATGACTTTCTTGATAGTTTCTGGTGGTCTGGTTTTTTAAAATCTTTTTGATTTTGTTTTGAACCCCCAGGGGAAGGGAGAATATACAATGGAGTATTGCAGATATCAGCCATGTTCACCAGCTACACAAGAAGAACTCATTAATAAGTATTTGGAAGCTACAGGCCAACTTCCTGTAAAAAAAGGAAAAGCCAAGAACTGATTTTTCTCACTTTGTTAACAACTTTAACTGTATCTGCAAGTTTGGATACTTTAATGTATTCCAGTGGAATAAATTCAGGCTGAAAACAAGTAACTTCAGAAGCCCTTCCTATATATGCAGGAGTTTCTATTATGTAAAGGTTAATTCTGTGTATATCTCAACTCTGTTGATTGATTTTATACCTGAAATAAAATGTGGTTATTATTGAAATATATTTAATATTTGAGACAGGAGACTTATTTCTGTTCTACTTATAAGCTTATAACATATATAAACATGCAGATTTTTCAGCAAAAGAATTTTCAGTATACAGAAAAGCTGAAAACACAGTAGAAAAAACAGCCATATACCATCCATCCAGACTGAATAGTGAACAGTTTTGTTAAGAGTGTTTATCAGATAGTTTGTCAGATTTGCTTCTGTTTCTTGTCCATCTGTGTCACATACTTCCATTCTTTAAAAAAATATTGTTTTGGTGAATACTTGAAAGTGAATTACATATATCATGATACTTCTTGGAGTGTCACCTTTTTTTTAAGAGTGGGGTTCCTTTGTGACAATCTGGATGGCCTTACAGGTTATTAGGTCAAGTGAAATAAGTTAAAGACAGATACTATATGATTTTACTTATATGTGGATCTACAAATCAAAACAAATGAACAAACATGACAAAACTAAGTCTCACGGACACAGAGAACAGAAAAGTAGATGGTTGTTAAAAGGGAGGAGTGGGGGGCAGTGAAATAGCTGACTGAGGTTAAAAAGTACAGACTTCCGGTTATAAAATAAGTGAGTCATGGGGATAAGATTATTTTTTTATAAAAACAAGAAAGGATTCCATATGATCTTACTGGAGAACGTTTTTCAGATTCTTCTTTGGGGTATTAAAATGCTAGCTAAATTTCTAGCTGTTTTATATAGAGCTGATGGCTTCAGTTTGTGGCTTATACATATTTGTAACTGCTTGTTTTCAGGGGTATAAACGTTACTTTTTTGCAGACCTGTGAGGTAAAAAACACCCTTGCATATGCTTGTCTGTATTCATTTTGATGTTTCTGCAGTTTGGAAATAATAAAATGCAACTTACAGGGTTGTTGGGTAGTCTGTTTCATCCACGTAGTAAATGTTAGTTGAATTTGAGTCTGTTGGAATGTATCACGTACTGTGTTGAGATTATGAAAGACAAATGCTAAGCTTTGGTTTCTAGGGTATATTGGACTTTGCTAGGAAGTTCTACCATATTGTTCAGAATTGGCTCATCCTAAAAACAAGAATAAGATCTCATAGGAACCCATCCAAGACCAGAACCAATATCTTTTGTTGACTCAGTTTGGTTATAGTTGGTAAAGACCATGTTACCAGCCAAAGTCTGCAGAAGGAAAAAATTAATGACGGTATTTATAAATAAGGGTTTCTTTTATACTGCTCTTAGGATAATTGTTGGCTAATTTAAAGAAAGACAGTATTATTTGTGTTGGAGAATGGTAGTAATATCACCCTGATTCCCAACCCTGGCAGCAGGGTTAGGAATTTAAAAATTACTTGTGGAGCTTTAAAAAAATATCCAGGCCAGCCCTTAGGTACTACTGCTTCTTTGGATCAAGATCAAAAGTTTTCCAGCATATTCTAATGTATAGGCACAGTTAAAGATCCCTGCAATATCACCTGTACCTACAAAACATGAAGGAGGTTCACATGTCATACTGTTAATATTCTTTTGTGTGATGTTAGATTTGGGGCTTTTATTTCTTAGCTTTGTAACTTTATCTGTAAAGATAAATAGAAAAGTCAGTTTTCTATTATTCCTTCCTCCCTGCTCACTCCTAGATTTAGGTTGTGAAGTCACTACACTGTGGCTGTGACAGCCGGGTCTTAGTTATGGCCCTCAGGGGCTTCGATCTTTGTTGTGGCTTGCAAACTTTTAGTTGCAGCACATGGGATCAGCTCTCTGGCCAGGGATCAAACCCAGGGCCCTTGCATTGGGAGCACAGAGTCTTAGCCACTGGACCACCAGGTAAGTCCTACTAAAATTTAATACTGAAGGTTTAAGAGTTTTTCATATTGTAATACTTTGGAAATATTGATGGGTCTTAAAATTGATGCCAGTTAACCAAGGCAGCCACCAGGTAGTAAATTGTGACATATAGGAGTAAATCTCTTTGTAGAAAACATCTACTTGCATTGCCAAAAGTATAATTTTTTTAATTCAAGCGTTAATTGCTGCTTAAAATGTCTTTGAATAAGACTAATGTATCATTGAAATAGTTAATGTTTTCACAGGCAGGTTATTGTGAGCATTCATTTATTTATCCATAAGTGCCAGGCAGCATGTTACGTGGTTGTAGCACTTTGAAAGTTAGGAAAGGTCGCAGAACAGGTCATAGAATTTCCTAAGTTGAGAGAAATTAGTGTAATAAACTCCTTATGTCATGAAGGACTCTCATTCAAGGGCCAACATAGAAACTTCAATTTAGTTTCAGAAGAACTTACTAACTTATAACTATTCATAGCTCAAAACAAAACTATGAGTAGAATCAAATGGAATGCAGGCTAAATCCTGGTGTTATCTTGTATGTCTTAAATTTTTTGAAAATTGGAAAGAGATTAGGAAAATGAATGTGACGCTGCCTGTAACTGTCACTGTGTCAGAGTGACTCAGAATTCTTTAGACTCAATGAAAAGAGGGCTTAGGGAATTTAGAGGTTTTCATTTTGTGTCAAGGCAGATGAAGTAATTTTTCTCCTTTGTTAGCTAGCAAAATCAAGTCAGAAATGTTAGAGTTTGTGCTAGAAAAGATATTCTAATGGTGATATTGAGAAATTTTCAGTAGGCTTAACTTTTGTGGATTGCGTAAATCTAAATTAGGTAATGTTTTTGTATGTTGTAAGAGTAGGATTCACCTTTATAATCTGTTTTATACGTGTGTGTGTGTTAGTCACTCAGTGGTGTCCGACTCTGTGACCCCACGGACTGTAGCCCACCAGGCCCCTCTGTCCATGGGATTCTCCAGGCAAAAATACTGGAGTGGGCTGCCATTTCCTTCTCCAAGGGATCTTCCTGACCTAGGGATCGAACCCAGATCTGCATTGCAGGCAGATTGTTTACCATCTGAGCCATAGGGAAGTACACACACAGACCTCACCCCACTGCCTTTTGCAATCATGGTGAGCCACACTGAAGTCCCTGAAATCTGTTAAAAGGTTACCTTAGATTCCTTACTTGGTTGGATTAAATGCTACACTTGTGAGTCTAATCTCACTAGTTAAAAATGCCTTTACAAGGATGAGAGGACTTAGTTGAAACAAGAAAGATGAAACCCCTTTCTAGTTCTTCACATGACACTGCAAGTTTAGGAATCACAGGACACTGAATGCTCGTAATGCTCTTGGCACTTTTTTTGGCACTTTAAACTTCAGTTAGAGGAGCTTACTACTTTCTGTTGGCTTTATCACTAGATTGTTTGAAATCTTAAAGTATTTTCTCAGCATTATCATGTATGTTGGGGATCTGAAATTTTCTTTAAATGACTGTTTCCAATGCTTTGGAAAACTTACAATTCTTAAATCCAATGGATGTTGAGAAGATGAATGCAAAGGATTGCGGTTTTAAATGGAATAGTTCATAAACTGCATCTACTAAAAAACAAAAGTATAACTCTTCTTTTGTTAGAGTCTATGTCTTTAATTTTTTCTATATAAACTTTTCAATTTTCTAATAATACAGACTTAAAGATAACATTTTGCTGTGTTTCAGACCTGATGCCTCCTAACCAATTACTGACCAAGAAACCTGGCTAAGGATTTTGACATGGATATAAGCATTCCATTAAGTACTAATTTTGAGAGGCAAATACTGACCACATTTCCTGGATTAATTCTTCCTGCCTTGGGGATGTACTCTATAAATCTGATAAATGGTACATATTGTGTTTGCTTTTATAAAATAATTAGGCCAACATTGGGTCCAAGTTGTCCTTCATAAATGAAAATTGTTAATAATATTTATATACTTTGCATTACATCACTGTTCCATACGTTTGTAGGCACTCAGCTTTATCTTTGAGTTTTTATTTATAAAATCTGAACTAATATTTAAATATCTTTTAATCCCAGCGTGATGTTGGGAAAGACTGAAGGCAGGATGAGATGGATGGATGGCATCACTGACTCAATGGACATGAGTTTGAGTAAACTCTGGGAGTTGGCAATGGACGGGGAAGCCTGGCGAGCTGCAGTCCATGGGGTAATGGAGAGTTGGACACGACTAAACAAGCAACTCACTGAATCCCAGCTGAGCACAAAGTTTGCTTATACAGACACATTTAGGAACAAACATTTTAAAATGTAAAAAGAATACTTGCTTGAAATCATAAAAAATAGTAATTCTTTTTAAATGGGTAATATTTTTCCTATGATTTGCTTTCATTGAAATATATTATCTTTTCCACATACTAGAGAGAAGCAATTTAACAATACAGATTAGTTACCTGCAACATGTTAAAACTACTGAGAAATGCAGATTTAGAGGTGCGACCGTCAGTTTGCTATAAATACTTACTAGTCCAGCTGCGGTATATACTAATTAACTAGATTTTATACTTTGGGGCTGAAACCCTGCGGAACCTGTGGGGTCACTGAGCAGCGTTCAGTATGTACCTATTCCCAGAGTTAAAAACTAAACCATACTCATCAAGAAACAAAAATCCCAACATCTTTTAATGGTTGAATATTTATTTGTAATCACAGGCTTTCCTAAATTATTAGATTGTCTTATATTTGGCTGTTTTACTAGAATAATGATTTAGGCTGTTTAATGCAGAGTACAGTCATTTTGTTTAGAATGTGGTACAGATAGATTTTTCTTGCTTTTCAGAAATTATTAAGCTCCGTCAGTGCCATAGCCGATCCGTCTTCAGTTCCAGAGGCTTCTTCTGGTGCCTGTCGCTCTTGACAGTGGTACTTCACTTTCAGTGGTTTGCTGGGGTACCAGACCAAGTGAATACGGCAGGGAATAATTTCCTGGGGAACAAGAGTTCTAAAAGATTATGATCTGCCAAAACTTTAGGTTTAAGCAATTCTGTGTACCATTATGTTTTACCTGTGTTGAGAATTCATGGAGTAGAACAGTATAATCAAAATCAATTGCATCATCATCTGTTTTCTAGAAGAAGAAGAAAAGAATTAGTGCAATAGATAGGATAGGTTTATACTAGCTCAGAATTTGGAAGGCTTGTCTTTTGTAACTTCTTCAGCGGGTGCCTTAAATCACCTGCCACCTCCTTGAGTCTAGCCTCATCTCCTTTGGTGCTATCCTACATCAAGATGTATAAGTCATACTGTTTTGCCACCAAGTCAGGAAAATCTAGTAAGATCCATCACTTTTTCTCTCTAATACTTACAGGTTTTGATGGAGACTAAGGTCTGTGAGGACAGCGATAATGCACCTCAAGCTGATAAGTAGACCTGCTATGCCAGGAGGTTAAGACAAGGGCAGGGCAACCAGGATTTCTAGAAGGCCACCATGGCCAAGTCCTGTGCTAGGCATTTCATACCTTTTCTCATGGAATTCTCCTGTCCTGAAAGAATATGTATTATGGTTGTGATTAGTCACTTAGTCGTGTCCAACTCTGCAACCCCGTGGACTGTAGCCGACCAGGCTCCTCTGTCCACGGGGTTTTCCAGGTAAGAGTACTGGAGTGGGTTGCCATTCCCTTCTCCAGAGGATCTTCGCAACCCAGGGATTAAACCTGGGTCTCCTGCATTGCAGGCAGATTCGTTACCATCTGAGCAACCAGGGAAGCCCTAGTTTTATAGGGAAGGTAACTTGAGGTTACAGCTAGGAGGTGGTAACTGGGGATTCAAACCCAGATAAATCTATAGACTCCACCACCCACATCCTTCATGTTTTACAAACTGCTTCTAAAATTAGCACATTTTCCAGGTAAGCAGGCAGTCTCCCACATCTCTTTTATTCACTTGATTTTTATAAATGTTATGAGTGACTAAATCAGTTTCCTGTTTTTTGACAGTAACTGCTTGGGCTGCAAAAGAGCTTATCCCTTTAGTTAAAACCAAAAAAAAGGGAAGAAATATTTAAATTAATTTGGAATGTGGTTTTAATCCACCAGGCTTTCATTGAGACTATTTAAGAATATGAAAAAGCAAAAACAAACAAAAAGGACACGATACTACATTCTGTCTTCCCTTTGCTTAATTACACGGATGAAGATTTTTTACAAGCTATGAAATTTCCATCAGGTGGAGAAGGGGAGGGAGGGATAAGGTAAAAAGAGTGGGCCTGGGTCAATCACAAGTTGACTGCTTTTCTGTGGTGCTTTTCATCACTGGGTAGGTTTGCCTTCTGCCTAGCAGTGTACCCGTGAATGGTGAAAGCACATAACCAAAAGACAGACTGCAGAGTCAGAGAATTCCTAAGAGAACATGTAGTGTCTCTTTTCTATAAAGGAACAGCTTCTGGAGGCTTCAGTTGGCGGTTGGGCATTGCTGGCTTTGGAGGTGGATTTAGCCTGTTTGACTTATTTGGTGGTGATCTTGACCTTGGGCTCTATTGACACAGCTGGCTGCTGTGTAATTGTTGTCTCAGACTTCTGTGCTGCCTGCTTTCTCAAGATCTGCTTACCATGTATTTCTACAGTTAAAAAAATTGGTCTGGGAGGGATTCAGGATAGGGAACACATGTGTACCCATGGCCGATTCATGTCAGTGTATGGCAAAAACCACTACAATACTGTAATTAGCCTCCAATTTAAATAATTTTTTTTAAAAAAGTGGTCTTATATGCATGTTTTCAGGGCAGTGCCTCTGTTTTTGAAAATGCATTTCTGAAGGAAACTGTGGCAATCTCCAAATTTAAGGCAAAACGAGAAAAGGCCTGAAATAAATGATGGCATTCCAGTTAATCCAATTAATAATCCAAACAAAAATTTGGGTTATTGTAATGCTTGGACACTCTCTACATTTAATTAAGACTATCCTTAATAAAGTTATTGAAACACGTGTTTTCATAGATGCTTCCTCCTCCAGGAAGCACCCTTAGACCAAACTGAAAGCTAGGCTTGTTAAAGAACTGCAGCCCAGACATGGTACGTCCATGAACCTGGCAGAGTATCCAGGGTGCACTGCCAACACCAAGTAGGGCTTTGTCTGCCAGGAAGCCTTCATTTTTAATATTATTCAGAAATAATCCCTTCAGTTCAGTCACTCAGTAGTGTCCAACTCTTTGCAACCCCATGAATCGCAGCACGCCAGGCCTCCCTGTCCATCACCAACTCCCGGAGTCCACCCAAACCCATGTCCATCGAGTTGGTGATACCATCCAGACATCTCGTCCTCTGTCATCCCCTTCTCCTTCTGCCCCCGATCCTTCCCAGCATCAGAGTCTTTTCCAATGAGTCAGTTCTTCACATCAGGTGGCCAAAGTATTGGGAGTTTCAGCTTCAACATCAGTCCTTCCAATGAACACCCAGGACTGATCTCCTTTAGGATGGACTGGTTGGGTCTCCTTGCAGTCCAAGGGACTCTCAAGAGTCTTCTCCAACACCACAGTTCAAAAGCATCAATTCTTTGGCACTCAGCTTTCTTTATAGTACAGCTCTCACATCCATACATGACCACTGGAAAAACCATAGCCTTGACTAAATGGACCTTTGTTGGCAAAGTAATGTCTTTGCTTTTCAATATGCTGTCTAGGTTGGTCGTAACTTTCCTTCCAAGGAGTGTCTTTTAATTTCATGGCTGCAATCACCATCTGCAGTGATTTTGGAGCCCAGAAAAATAAAGTCTGACACTGTTTCCACTGTTTCCCCATCTATTTCCCATGAAGTGATGGGACCAGATGCCATGATCTTAGTTTTCTGAATGCTGAGCTTTAAGCCAACTTTTTCACTCTCCTCTTTCATCAAGAGGCTTTTTAGTTCCTCTTCACTTTTGTTCAAATCATCACATATGTCAAAACCTTAGTCCAAACTGATGACCTACTGTCACATTTTTCTGATAACTCAGCACTGTAATCTTCCTAGAGACAGACTTGAAGTGTTTGGTTTCCTTACTCATGACCCACCGTACCCCCTACTGCTCCGCTTACCTCTAAAAAAAGGAATGATCCCTAGCAGAACCAGTGTGGTTTTAGTAGAGAATAAGTAGGCTTAGGTTATTAGTATATGCTATCAAAAGTTGTTTTTTTTTTAATTGAGGTGTAGTTGATTTACAGTGTTGCTAGTTTCTGTGTACAGCCAGGTGACTCAGTTATACCTATATATACATATTCTTTTTCCTATGTTACAGTAGGTCCTTGCTGGCCATTTTATAGTTTGCATAAAATAAAAACAAAAAAAAATTGTATCTGATAACTTATCCCTCCCCTTCCCCTTTTCCTCTTTGGTAACCATAAGTTTGTTTTCTATGTTTATGAGTCTGTTTCTGTTTCGTAAATAAGTTCATTTGTCGTATTTTAGATTTGACATATAAGTGATATTGTATGGTATTTGACTTCACTTAGTATGATCATCTCTAGGTCCATCCATGAAGCTGCCAATGGCACAATTTCATTTCTTTTTTTATGACTGAGTCATACTGTATATCTATACCATATCCTCTTTATCTATTCATCTGTTGATGGACATTTTAGGTTGCTTCCATGTCTTGGCTATAAATAATGCTGCTGTGAATATGAGTACCTTTTCTCATGATATGGATGATGGTTTTCTCAGGATTTATGTCCAGGAGTGGAACTGCTGGATCATATGGTAATTCTAGTTTTAGTTTTCTATTTCTTAGTTTTCTAAGGAACCTCCATACTGTTTTCCATAGTGGCTGAATCAACTTACTTTCCCACCAACAGTTTTAGGAGGTTTCCTTTTCTCCAAGGCTCCAGAAATTCTATTTGTAGACATTTAAAATATGATGGCCATTCTGACCGGTGTGAGGTGGTCCTCACTGTAGTTTTAATTTTCATTTCTATAATCAAGTAGCAGTATTGAGCATCTTTTCATGTGCCTGCTGGCCATCTGTATGTCCTCCTTGGAGAAATGTCTCTTTAGCTCTTTTGCTTATTTTTTGCTTGGGCTGTTTTTTTTTTTTTTATATTGAGTTATATGAACTGTTTGTACATTTTAGAAATGAAGCCCTTGTCAGTTGCATTATTTGCAAATATTTTCTCCCATTCCATAGGTTGTGGTTTGGTTATGGTTTCCTTTGCTATGCAAAAGCTTTTAAGTTTGATTAGGTCCCAGTTGTTTATTTTTGCTTTTATTTCTGTTGCCTTGGGAGACTGACTGAAGAAATTTTTGCTACAACTTTTATCAGAGGATGTTTTGCCTGCGTTCTTTTCAAGGAGTTTTATGGTGTCATGTTTTACATTTAAGTCAGTAGTGGTTTTCTTAACACAATAAATAAGGTAGGTAAGATGGTTTCTGTAATATACTGTTGTTGGCCAATGCGGGCCTCTAGTTAGGGTGAAGACCTGTACTGACTGACTGCTACTGGTTAGGTAGTCTGAGGTGCTGACAATAGTACTAATACCATTTGGAACAATGCTAGAAAAATAACAGCTTTACTTTTCTCAATTCACATTAAAGGCTAAGGATGTCAGTAGGGTCTGTATCTTTTTTTTATTCCTAGTCAACAGATACTCCGCTGCCCTTGGTTTAGGCCTCATGGTCTGAGAATGACATCTGTTCTTCAGTTGTAAGGAGTAACTGCCAGTAAGATGGGTCTTATATTGTATAAACGTATATCGCCTTTCTTAGCCCACTCTTCTCTCAGGCTGTGTTCGTTTGAGGCTGTGAGTTTCTAAAGCTGCGCTTCGTTACACAATTGGATTAAAAGGGGAGTTGATCCCTGAGTGTACAGATAATAATTCCCACCCAGAAAGCTTTCAGAAAAACTATAACCCCTATAGTTTCCTGAGCTACCTTGGGCCACGGGGCCCCTCCTGTCACTCCTTGCTTCTCTGTCTTGGCTTTGTCAGCCCTCAGCTTTGTCAGCCTTGGCTTTGTCAGCCCAGTCTCCTAGGAACGGTCTCGAGACTTTCTGATCTTGGTGACTTTTTAAAAAAATTGTTGCTTGTTTTGCTTCTTGCTGTTTTGTTTTGTTTTTTCTTTTTCTGAAAGATCACAAAAATCTTTAGTGGCTACCAAATAGCAGAATTTGAAAATCTATGAGGGTTTGTGCATACTTTTCTTTAAGAGAACTCTAATCTTGGAAGCTAAGCTAACAAGGGTCAGGCCCAGTTAATACTTAGCTGGGAGACTGCCTGGTAAAATAAGATAACTCTGATTTGAAATGTGGGCTTCCCAGGTGGCTCAGTGGTAAAGAATCCACCTGCCAATGCAAAAGACATGGGTTTGATCCCTGGGTTAGGAAGATTCCCCTAGAGAAATTAATAGCAACCCACTCCAGTATTCTTCCCTGGAGAATTCCATAGGCAGAGGCACCTGGCAGGCTACAGTCCACAGAGTCACAAAAGAGTCAGACGTAACTCAGCGAAGCAACAACAATCTGAAATGCTATCAATCTTAAACCAAATTTCCCAGTTGCTTGTATTTAGATTTATGTTAGCTTCAATAAGTTTATTAATCTTCATTTCATAGTCCTAAGAGAAGTGATTTGCCTTAGGTGACCCAGCAAGCAGTTGCACATTCAATTATTTATCTAAAACCCAAACACCACAGAGTAAAAATCTAAAACTACTCAGTGACCATTCTCCCCCTGCATTTGATTTTCCTAACCCTACAGTTCATTTGTCCCCATTCTCCCACTTTGCAGGCTGGTTGAGGGATATAGATGGACAGATGATAAACCTCAAGACTGGCTAGAATGAGCCAGAAATGGAGCTGCTGTTTTTGAACCACAGCAAAACTGGTGGTGACTTTGGTGATGTGAGATGTACAAATACAAAAAATGGAAAGCACTGCCATTAAAAGATACTAATTTTTCTGTTTTGTCTCTGTTACTCTATTCCTATTGAGTTTCCCTCTGACACTCATTAAAATTATTTCTATTACTTTTACACCATTTTCTACACTAAACAAAAAATTCCCCCTAACTTCTCAGTTAAAGTCTTGTATTGAGGACATGACTGTCTTGGTAGATGAGAGAAACTGACCTAACAAAAGATTTAGTGCTGTATCCAGACTCCTAATGTAACAACTCTCAATTAAATGGTCATCTCTATTAAAAAGTGCTCTTTAGGGGAAAGAAATGTGTTCATTTCATTAAGTAAAGAAAATACATTTCAAACAGTTGTCCACTTTACAAGTGACCTTTGAAAGGCACACCAAGCTCTTATGGGCATTAATAATGCTGACTGGATGCTGGGCAAATCTTTGTCCTCAGAAGATACTCACTGATAGCAATCCACAGTGAATCCACTGCTGCACCCACCCGAGAAGAAAAATGATTTTTAGAAATCTGTACCTACAGTTGGCTAGGCTTGCCTCTTGCAGAATAGTTGATATCGTTTACTCTGGAAATGCCCCTCCCCTCCCTGCACATCATACTTGGCTGAGAAAACCCCCACTCTGTCTTCTCCATGTCCATACCCAGTATGAAAGTGTTAATCTGTTTAGATGTATCTAACTCTGCGACCCCAAGGACTGTAGCCCTCCAGGCTCCTCTGTGATCAAACCTGGATCTCTTGCATTACAGGCAGATTCCTTACCATCTGAGCCACCAGAGAACACCCAACCAGCTGAGGAAGGGTGGCCCTACTTTCAGTTCATGACCACAGACCTAGGGCCTACAGACCTCAAATCTGTGACTACCCTCCTCCCCAACACACACACACACACACACACACACACACACACAGCTGGTGACCTCCCTCATTTTTCACTGAGAAGAGACAGAACAGAACTTCCACAAGCTGCCACATGACGTCAATGACCTCCCTCATTTTTCACTGAGAAGAGACAGAACAGAACTTCCACAAGCTGCCACATGACGTCAACCCTCCC
Source organism: Antilocapra americana (assembly GCA_007570785.1). Lineage (NCBI taxonomy): Eukaryota > Metazoa > Chordata > Mammalia > Artiodactyla > Antilocapridae > Antilocapra > Antilocapra americana. Next base: position 4,600,678 of record ML664159.1, read on the forward strand.
AGGACCATCTGTGCCACACCTGTCTGCATTCCTCCAGGTGTACCCTGTGCCCTTGACCAATGTCTTCTGGTTTGACCTTATCCTCTCTATATCTCTCCAAAGATACTAACTCCATCAAGTCTTCCTTCTCTTCCCTACAAGTCCTATTTCACCCCTCTCCACTGGATTTTTCTCATCAATATACAAATATGTTGCTGAATCTCCCAACCTGGAAACACAACAGAAAAGCCACATGACCCACCTTGAGTGTTAGTCTCTCTTTTTTAAATTCCCTTTATAGCTAAATTCCTTGAGACAAGGAGTGTCCATTTCCATTCCCATTCTTTCCTTACCCTGCTCCAGTCAGGATTTCACCCACACTGTGCCAGTGAGACAACTCTTGCCAACTGCCTATATCAAATGGCCAATTCTTGGTCCTCATCTTCCTTGACTTCCCAGGAACATTTGACACAATCAGCCCTGACCCTTGAAAGACTTTCTTTTTCTACTATCTCCAACTTCTAAAGTGAGAAGTGTTCCAGGACTCCATCTTTACATGACCTTTCTCTGTCTACATAGATTTTCTGATCTCATCCACTCTTGTGGCTTTAAAAGCCATCTATGTTGTGTTTGGCCTTGGAGTATAAAATGAAGCAGGGCAAAGGCTAACAGTATTGCCAAGAGAATGCACTGGTTAGAGGAAACACCCTCTTCCAAAAACACGAGAAGACTCTACACATGGACATCACCAGATGGTCAATACCGAAATCAGACTGATTTTATTCTTTGCAGCCAAAGATGGAGAAGCTCTGTACAGTCAGCAAAAACAAGACCGGGAGCTGACTGTGGCTCAGATCATGAATTCCTTATTGCAAAATTCAGACTTCAATTGAAGAAAGTAGGGAAAACTACCAGGCCATTAAGATACAGCCTACATCAAATTCTTATGATTATACAGTGCAAGTGACAAATAGATTCAAGGGATTAGATCTGCTAGACAGAGTGCATGAAGAACTATGGACGGAGGTTCATAACACTGTACAGGAGGCAGTGATCAAAACCATCCCCAAGAAAAAGAAATTAAAAAAGGCAAAAGGGTTGTCTGAGGAGGCCTTACAAATGGCTGAGAAGAGAAGAGAAGCAAAAGACAAAGGAGAAAAGGAAAAATACATCCATCTGAATGCAGAGTTCCAAAGAACAGAAAGGAGAGATAAGAAAGGCTTCCTAAGTGAACAATGCAAAGAAATAGAGGAAAACAGTAGGAGACTAGAGATCTCTTCAAGAAAACTAGAGATACCAAGAGAACATTTCGTGCAAAGATGGGCTCAATAAAGGACAGAAATGGTATGGACCTAACAGAAGCATATATTAAGAAGAGGTGGCAAGAATACACAGAACTATACAAAAAAAAAAAAAAAAAGATCTTAATGACCCAGATAAACACGATGGTGTGATCACTCACCTAGAGCCAGACATCCTGGAATGCAAAGTCAAGTGGGCCTTAGGAAGCATCACTATGAACAAAGCTAGTGGAGGTGATGGAATTCCAGTTGAGCTATTTCAGGTCCTAAAAGATGATGTTGTTAAAGTGCTGCACTCAATATGCCAGCAAATTTGGGAAACTCAGCAGTGGCCACAGGACTGGAAAGGTCAGTTTCACTCCAATCCCAAAGAAGGACAATGCCAAAGAATGTTCAAACTACCACACAATTGCACTCACTTCACAGACTAGCAAAGTAATGCTCAAAATTCTCCAAGCCAGGCTTCAATTGTACATGAACCAAAAACTTCCAGATGTTCAAACTGGATTTAGAAAAGGCAGAGGAACCAGAGATCAAATCGCCAACATTCATTGCATCATAGAAAAAGCAAGAGGATTTCAGAAAAACATCTACTACTGCTTCACTGACTACACTGAAGCCTTTATGTGGATCACAACTACAAACTAGAAAATTCTTAACAGGATGGAAATACCAGACCACTTTACCTGCCTCCTGAGAAATCTGTATGCAGGCCAAGAAGCAACAGTTAGAACCAGACATGGAACAATGGACTGGTTCCAAATTGGGAAAGGAGTACGTCAAGGCTGTATCTTGTCACCCTGCTTATGTAACTTATGTGCAGAGTACATTGAAATGTAGGACTGAATGAAGCACAAGCTGCAATCAAGATTGCTGAGAGAAATATCAATAACCTCAGATACTCAGATGACACAACTCTTAGGGCAGAAAGTGAAGAGGAACTAAACAGCCTCTTGATGAAGGTGAAAGAGGAGAGTGGAAAAATTGACTTAAAACTCAACATTCAAAAAATGAAAATCATGGCATTTGGTCCCATCACTTCATGGCAAATAGATGGAGAAACAATGGAAACAGTGACAGACTTTATTTTCTTGGGCTCCAAAATCACTGCAGATGGTGACTGCAGCCATGAAACTAAAAGACACTGGCTCCTTGGAAGAAAAGCTATGACCAATCTAGACAGCATATCAAAAAGCAGAGACATTACTTTGCCAACAAATGTCCGTCTAGTCAAAGCTATGGTTTTTCCAGTAGTCATGTATGGATGTGAGAGTTGGACTATAAAGAAAGCTGAGCGCCAAAGAATTGATGCTTTTGAACTGTAGTGTTGGAGAAGACTCTTGAGAGTCCCTTGGACTGCAAGGAGATCCAACCAGTCCATCCTAAAGGAAGTCAGTCCTGAATATTCATTGGAAGGACTGATGCAAAGAGATGACTCAGTAGAAAAGACCCTGATACTGCGAAAGACTGAAGGCAAGAGGAGAAGGGGACAACAGAGGACAAGATAATTGGATGGCATCACTGACTCAATGGACATGAGTTTGAGCAAGCTCCAGGAGATAGTGAAAGACAGGGAAACCTGGCAGACTGCAGTCCATGGGGTCGCAGAGTCAGACACAACTGAGCCACTAAACAACACCATTGTTGTTGACACCAACCTGGACCTCTCCCCTGAACTTCAGACTCTTATGTTCAGAGGACTATCCAAATTCTCTACTTGGAATTTAGAATGCCCCAAATCAAGCTAATTTCTACCTAAATCTATCCCTCTGTAAATGAAAAGTAGCCTTCCGGTTATTCATGCCAAATCCTAAGAATCATCCTCAACTTTTCTCATTGTCAGACATTCTACGTTCAGCCCACCAGCAAACACTGTTAGTCCGTCTTCAAAACCCAAACGCTTCTCACCACCTCCCCAGCTGCCACCCTGGTCCAAGTTACCAGCAGACGTTGCCTAGGTCACTGCAATACTCTCTTGTTCTGCCTGCTTCCACCCTTGTCTGTCTAGTCTGTTCTCAACACAGCAGCCAAAATGATCCAATCTGGAGGTCAGATTGTCACTCTTCTGCTAAAAATCCTATAGTAAGGAAATGACAAGGTCCTTCTGATGGCCTCCCCGGCCTTGTGTGGACTCATCCAGCCCATCAGCCACACTGCTGCCTCAGGTGCCTCTGCCTGAAACCCCTCTCTTCTGGAGGCATGGCTCGCCCTCACTTCACTTGGACCTCTGCTCCAGTGTCAACTCTGCTCAAATCAGAGGGGCCTTACTTTAGACTAAAGTATACCTCTCCCAATACTGCACATTCCCTTCTCCCTACTTTATTTTTCTCCATAGCCCTTATCACCATTTGATAACACATTTTCTTGTTTATCGGTTCACTGTCTTCTCTCACTAGAATTAGTCCCAATATAGACAACTACATTTGAGTGTTCACTGCTTTATCCTCAGTCCCCAAAACAGTACCTGACATTCACACATTTATTGAGTGAATGAAATGCAGTTAAAACTCTTTCCACAAATCTAGAAATTCATATTAATTTTGTCTAAGAACATTGCACTGGTTGTATCCCTTGGGTTACAAGTTAATTTTTTGTTTTTCTTACCCACTGCTTGACACTGCTAATCTGTGCCATGTAGTAGTATAGAAATGGTGTTGTCTTTTGCCACATCACGTAAGAGCTGCCCAGAAAAGCTAGGTCCCAGATGGGTCTCAGAGATGGAGCAATATATCCATGACTGTCTGAAGGAACAAAAAAAAGTACATTCGTGTTAAGACATTTATAGAACAAAATTTTAGACGTTTCAGTAGTCAAACAGGACTCGTATCTGTGTCTACATTGTATAGAGGTTTACATGCTTCAACTTGCCTGGTAAGCAGAGCTACTATAAAACAGGTCAAGGGCAATTTGCTGTATTACATAAATGCAAACCAAGAGCTGGAATGATTAATCTAAAAGTCTTCAGTCTTTTAATTAGACGGAAATATCTATCAATTATATTCTCCACATCACTGTCTACTTTCATTCTACAGTGAATGTGCTGGTCTTCAGCAGTCTAGCAAATGTCTTTGCCCTTCCCTGATCCGAGGAATTAAAACCAATCAGTGGCAGCATCTGTCACTTTTTTTTTGACCAAATGAAAAAAATCAAGTGGGTTTCCCCTGTGGTATTGTTTTTGGAACTGTAATCTTTTTAATTCAGCATTTATTAAAAAATTACTTAATATCAGATACTGGGATAGGTAGGGAAACAAGGACTTTTAGGAACTCTAATTTTAGCAAGTTGTTTATGAGCTGTTCATGGACCATCATTTATGTAGTTTAAAAAAGATATTCCTGGTCTGTATTAAAGCCCAATAATAGTTTAATATGTGAGGAATATTAACAGCTTACTTAGGAAATGAACCCTTCTTGGTAAAATAATCTTTCACATAAATTCTGCTCTATGATGGTAGAACTTGACTTGGTTGACTTATCACAATATCAGTTCAGAAAGCATTCACTGATTGCTTGGGTGCTGTGGGCAATACGGCGAGAGACCCTACCCTCCTCTTGCTGACAGTGTAGAAAGCAGCTGACACCTTTCTTAAGAAAGGGAATATTAGAGAGGAGAGGAGGGCACAGGGAACGGGGAGATTTCTTTGGGCTGAAGAAGTTGGGGAAAATGTCACAGAGATGAGATTTGAGCTGAGCCCTGAATTCTTGTCGTGTGTGTGCAGGCACACGCATGGGATAAAGAGTGAAAGACTCCCTTCCTCTCACAGTGCCACTATGAGTTTGAATCTTGAGATCGAAACAAATTAACCACAGAAGAAAAACCAGTTACGCAAAACACTGCGTATAGTGAGGACAAGTGAATCTGTGTCCAGCATGAATTCAGAAGCACTGGTGCAGTCACTGTGGACTTTAGCTGGTTATTCCTCAGTCTTTTATATGTAACATATCGGGCTCATCTATAGGAAGTTCATGAACATATTAGAAAAGGTGAAATTTTTTACTCATAATGAAAACTAGACAATTACTTTATAGGGGAAAAACAGTGCAGAGCAAGGATATCATAAAATGGATTAGATCTTCTCACCAACTGTAGAGAAAACTACTCAACAGTCAAAAACTCTGGGTTAATTAAATAATGGGATCTGCTGAGATTTGAATTGCCTACTCCAAAATGGATTTTGATTCACTTTATCCAAAACCAAGCCTTTTCAGTTGTAAGTAGATAATTTTATACATGCAGGCTATAAAGAGCACCATTAAATGTCTCTGCTGAATTTAAAGTGACAAGAGAACTTGTAGATTTCACTGATGAAAACATGCACTTTATTAAATTATTTGAATCTTCATAGTAACACATTGTTATATTATAGAATGATCCTGTGGACATATAAGACTTTCAATCAGCACTATTAACAAGTGTCAAAAATCTAGAAATCCTGTGGCAAATAAACATTTAAGAGAGAAGGTCCAAAATGATTTCTAAAAATGTGTGTTTTAAGAGGAATATGTAAAACCCCATTTCCCCAGCTAATGCTAAGGAGGGGTGTGTGCTAAGTCGCTAAGCTGTGTATGACTCTCTGCGACCCTATGGACTGTAGCCTGCCAGCCTCCTCTGTCCATGGGATTCTCCAGGCAAGAAGACTGGAGTGGGTTGCCATTTCCTTCTCTAGGGGATCTTACTGACCCAGGGGTCGAACCTGCATCTCTATGTCTCCTGCATTGGCAGGTGAGTTCTTTACCACTAGCGCCACTTGGGAAGCCCCCCTTTCTTCCCATTTGCATTTAGCTAAGGAGGGGATCAATCCCTAAATAACTAGATTACTTATTAATAACTAATAAGTATTAGTCAGTGGCCCCTTACTTCAGGCAGTTAAATATAAGCAAATTCTACTACAGTATGAGATTCTGATTCTTTGCAACAGGATTTAATCAAATTGTCAGAGACCGATAATGAGAACGATCCAAGCTCTGCATTTGAGAAGCGCAAAGAGCAGGATCCTACCTCCAGGTGTGTCAGAACACTCGCCCCCACAATGGAGGGAACACAGATGCAGTAATGAATGCGGACCGCAGGGCCTCCACGCTGAAACGGGCCTCTCACAGCCTCCAGGCAAACGAGCGAGCCAAGAGACTCAGGGAGCACTGCGGCGGTCAGATGTCAAGTCTAAGTGCGGGTGCAGAGATGACTTTGTGGTTTTGGAAATTGGATTTGCCAGTAAGTGCTGCGTCTCTGAGTGCCAGAGCGAATGGGCTCTGCTTCACTTCAGCTGAGTCACTCAAGAGGCAAGGTTCATTTCTTAGAAGAGATGGCACCACTGCCCATTAGCTCTGGACCTAAAATGAGATCAGCTCGGCTCCAGTACAGCCTCCCAGCAAGGCCCCAAGACAGTCGGCTTGCCCAGCCCTGGTGCAGAACGCGATGCTGGGCAGAGCCAAGGCCCTGGATGGGGTCTCATCACTTTAAGTTCCCAAAGCCACCACCAGAAACCTCTAGAAATGTCTCCTTGGCTCCTGGACTCAAGCCTGAAAACTGCACCTCTGTGTGTGGGTCCTGTTACAAAGACCTCCACCTCTTGCTTTGCCCGCGTCTGGGATGGAAGTGGGCAGGTGAGAGGGGTACAGACAGTTCTTGATGGAGTCACTGTCTTGTACTGGAGGAGGAGAGCCGGAAAAGGATACTTCTGAATTTTGTTTAAATAAGGAGGTAAACCACCTTCTGTCCTTAAAGTGCCATTTAGGGAATAAATTTTTACATGACCATTCTTCTTGAGATTTAGTAATGACACACATTCCTGAATACAGAAATTCCAGAGATGGGTACATACCAGGAATGCTGACTGCGTTCAAGGGGCTTTTAAGTTGCTTCATGAGCTTGTAGAGCTGGTAATCCTCTTTCTGTCTCCTCTCCTTCTTAATGAGCTGAGTACACGTCACATTAACGGCTGGTCTGGGTTTCTCATTCCTGAAAAATACTTGCGCAGAACATTTCCCCAGACGTTTCTCACCTTCCTGAAATAAAGATTTTGGAAATAAAAAGGATGGTTCCTCATTACTTCCCACCCACCCCAACATACAAACACAAGACTGGGGAGCTCCCCGTACACGGCAGGTATGCCCTGGCATGCATATGTAGTGGTCTGCTTTACAGAGTGTGATTTGGGGGCTCACACTGAACACAACAATCTTCAGCCTTTGCTGTCTTTTAAATCCCTGCTTTCCGAAGGTGCCCTTAGGAAAGAAGGCTGGGCCTTTTCCAAAGACATACTCACTGACGGCTGTGAGTGCTGCTCGACTCAAAACTCTAGGACAGGTACTTTGCTCTCTGGGACCAGTGTAATGCTCAGTTGGAACTCAAGCTTGCAAACTTTGACCAAGAGGAAGCTGATCTCCATGAACACACGTGACAATACCATCATGCTGCCTGGTGAATTTGGTCCTCTTACCCCAATTTTACAGATTAAGACTGATGTTTAAAGAGGAACCTCCTCCATGTGTCACAGCTAGTAAGTGGTCGGCCAGGACCCGAGCTGTGTCTGTAATGCCGGGGCCCTAGCTCTGTGAGAGCCCAGAGATCTAATCTGGAAGAAGTAGAGGCACAAACCACCCCAGTGGGGCTGCTCCAACTACCCACATGACCAAGGGCTGTCGGCTTATACTCACATCGAAACCTGGACACACTGAGCGTTCTGGGATCTCCCTCACTTACTTTCCAACCCAGAGACACATGGAGCTGGGTAGCTGGATGCTTTAAGTAGACATTAAGTGCACAACTCATTTCTGGGACAGTTCTTTACCCTTTTAGGTCACTGTTCCTTAATCTAACAATAAAAGCCAAGGAACTGCTTCCCAGAAAAATGCATGTTCGCTCAAACCATCCACTGGGCCTATGGTTTGAGGAAGTTCATGGCCCGAGTTAACTCCTGTAGCAACTTGGTAGGTTGATCAACTAAGTTCTTTTCCCATTTACAGTCATTTGAACTGGGTGAAGTCCCAGTTAAAACAACGGAAAAAAAAAAATTTTAAAAAGCCCACAAATTGTAATCAAGATTGGAGCTACCTAATAAACTGCCTCCTGGAACTAAAGCCAAAAAACCCACAAAAACTGCAACAGGCTTTCCTAATCATCAGTGTCATACAGGGGAATGGTGAGGGCAGCATTCCGGAAGAGGCTCATCAAGGGCAAAAGATAGGGCTGGCACGCGTGGGCTCGTTTGATGTCAAAGCTATTTCCAAGGCAGGGGAAAGGAAATGGGTGTTGTCCTCTTTTGTTTTCCTTTTCTCCCCCCACCTGCCAAGTTGGCCCCACAGAATCAAAGCAGTTGCCTGAAGATGAAAGAACTCTCCTCACCCCCTCAATTAGCTCACCATGCCCTTCAGAGAAGCACAGAAGGTCAAAATAATCTAGCAGTCATTTTCCCTTTCGCTTTAATTGAACACCTCCACTGGCAACACAGAAGGCAAAGGCACCTTCCTTATGGTTTAAGAAAATGTTAATTCTTAGGTTAAATAAGCAGAGTTGGCGTACTGTTGTCCGGTCTGTTCTGAATATTGGTAAGCTTTCTTCCACAAGCATCCATTGGAGGGGTCCTGCCTTCTCTGAAGCTCTGCCTCCCTGAGACACCCTGATGCTGCCAACCCACCCCTGCGGCCCTGACTCAGTGCCACACAGAGGGATTTGGGCTGGTCCCTCCACCCAGGCTCTAGTTGATGCCTCCCAGCTCAGCCCAGCACTGGGAAGTTCATCCGGCTCTGATTTCTGTCTGAATCTCCTGTTTTCTCTCTTTTTGAGAGCAGGGGAAAGGAAACTTGGAGAATCATGGCCTGCTGGGTCACGACTGGAGAGGCTGAAGGTGCCTGCGGCGTGACATGCTGCTCTGGGCTACAGAATTCCTCTGTTCAGGGAAGCTCCCGGAGATGGTCTCCTGCTACGCCAGCCCACTAACGAGAAATGTCACCAGCTGACAGGAAAAGAGCAGGCTGGCATTTAGAAATGAGTTACTCCAGGGATTCTGAGATGTGAGGGAGGGGCAGCGGATGCTAGAGTGTGAAACACCCTCCTAGCGACAAAGATGGCTGTGTGGATTGTTTTAAAAGCCACCCTGTTTAAGGTCATGAAGTTGTCCTGCCAAGCTCTAGTCTTTGATTCTTGAGAACAAATAGAAAACAAAGCAGGAGGGGAAAACACACACACAAAAGTAAATCTCCAGGTCACTATATACAGGTTTGATCAAAAAGTTTGTTCGGGTCTTCCTGTAATATATTATGGAAAACTCCAAATGAACTTCTTGGCCAACCCAATATAAGATTCTCACTTAAAAAAAAAAAATCCATAAAATTTGTTAATGGGACACTTCACAAACCATGGCAGCTTACCTTTGCACTGTAGAATTCTGTGGTAAACACCAGGTCAAATTTATATTCCTTCTTCTGATTAACCTGAAATACAGAAATGGAATTGTAGAAAAATGGAAGTTCTGTCAATGGAAATCAAACCTGAATATTCATTGGAAGGACTGATTTTGAAGTTGAAGCTCCAATACTTTGGCCACCTGATGCAAAGAGTCAACTTGTTGAAAAAGCCCCTGATGCTGGGAAAGACTGAAGGCAGAAGGAGAAGGGGATGACAGAGGATGAGATGGTTGGATGGCATCACCGACTCAGTGGACATGAGTTTGTGCAAGCTCCGGGAGATGGTGAAGAACAGGGAAGCCTGGCGTGCTGCAGTCCATGGAATCACGAAGAATCAGACAAGACTTAGCAACTGAACGACATCAACCACTTACTCTCTTGGGATAACATGACATGCAAATGGAAGCTGTAGCACTTATACCTGAATAAAATTGATTGCTTTTTAACCAGGAGAAAAGCTCTCAAATTTTGGTCTGATCACACCACTCTGCTTGCTGATTTGATAGCTGCTCACAAAAAGGGAGGTTGAGAGGGGGGAAACCGGTCCTGACGCTAGAAGTTGGCTTTGTGGGAGCAGCTAGATGAGAAACAGATGTGAGCACACAGAGCTGAGGAGAGGGTTCCTTCCTTCCCCAGCCGTCGGTGCCCCTCCATGCCCTGTGCTGGACACGTGCAGCTCCCCCTCCTGCCGCTCACAGTTGAAAACAAGATCCGGAGACAAAGATGCACCCACTAATAAATGATGGGTTTTCAGATGGTGGTGAGTGAAGAGAGTGGTGGGACAAAATGGCTACGTACCCTATGGAGGTCAAGGAAGGCGTCTGGGAGAGGAACCCTCAGCTGAGGTCAAAGCGACAGTGTGGAAGCAGCACACCCAGACGCTGGGTCACGCAGGGTGGGCAGGGTGGGCAGAGTGGGGCCGCACGGGGGCCTGAGGTGGGGGAGCTCTGCGATGGGCTGAGCCTGGGGCAGGAGAGTCACCGCAGAGATCGTGGCCTCCACTTTGGCGCTTTCACAAGTAGGCGTGCTTCTAAGCTTTGGAAATGCACGTTTAGCCTTTTTAAACCTTTGAACTGACTCCAATGCAGAGCTTTAGAGAACACACATCCTTATCACTGAAGCCCACTAGACTGTTCAGAAGAACTTCGTTATTGGCCACCATTTTTTTTAAAAGAGCACAACGATCGTTCAGTAAAAGAAATGTTTTCTAGAAAAGAAAGGGAGCTTCTGCCCCCTGGAGCTGAAGTTATTCCACACAGTGTTAAGTTATTCTGGAAACAGCCATTTCCCTTTGGTGGGAGGCGGGGGTGAGGTGGAAACACAGCCACACGGATCTTAGTTCCCCAGCCAGGGATTGAACTCACGTCCCCCTGCAGTGGAAACACAGGGTCTTAACCATTGGACCACCAAGGAATTCCCTCTGTTTCCTGTGAACTTTAGCCCAGGAACACAATAACCAATCATGGTTATTTTATGTAGACCAGATATCATCCATTCCTGTCACAGACTTTAAAAAAACATAAATTCTGGGGAACTGGAGAATGGAGAGTGAGAATTCTATGGCAGTTGTTTATATAAGGAATATTTAAATGTGTGGATGTATAGATATTGCTAGGGGTCAAGGGCCCATGCATGAGAGCTGTTTGCTTAGGGCTCATTTTCAATCTCAAAACAAGTTCTGGTGTAAGCTGACACACTGATTTCAATTACATATTCATACAAATTACAAAATTCATACACCCGTGTCTGTCTTCTCAGCCATTCACTGTTCGCCACCTAGTATGCCAGGCACCAGGGAGATACAAGGAAATTAAACATCCCGTCCAGCCTGACCGGAAGCCCGCACCCTGTGCAGAAGGGTAAATTGGCAGCTACACAGCGCAGCTCTCCTATGCGGCCAGCGGGGCATGCGTGCTGGGCACTGGCTCTAGGGAGGCTTTCTAGAGCCAAGGGGAGCCAGGCAAAGACAGGGGGATGGCGGGCAGGGGCTGGCGTTTCAGGGGAGGCTGCAAAGCTAGGGAAAAGGCTGTCTGGGGAGGCTGACCCAACGTCAGGAAAGCATTTTTTGTAAAGAGGACTTGGAACTTGATCCCAAAGTCCGTGGGAACCCCAGTAAAGTAAACATACCGCAGCACTGAGGCTGTTGTGTAGAGTAAAGCGCGCCACAAAAAGAGTTTAGATGGTGCCTTGGTCGGAGTAAAAGTCCAGTGCTCACTCTTTGTATTGTTATTAAATCCTATTCAAACCCACAGCTAACATCATACTCAATAGCGAAAAGCTAAAAGCATTTCCTCTAAGATCAGGAACAAGACAAAGCTGTCTACTCTTGCCACTTTTATTCAACATAGTTTTGGAAGTCCTAGCCACAGCAATCTGAGAAGAAAAAATTAGAGGAATCCAAAGTGGAAAAAAAGTAAAACTGTCACTGTTTGTGGATGACATGATACTATACATAGAAAATCCTAAAGATGCTACCAGAAAATGACTAGAGCTCATCAATGAATTTGGTAGAGTTGCAGGATACATGGAAATTCTCTGACGATCCAGTGGTAAGGACTTGGTGCTTTCACTGCAGAGGGCCCAGGTTCAATCCCCGGTTGGGGAACTAAGATCCCACAAGTCACATGGTGGCACCCCACCCTGCAGTATACAATACACAGAAATCTGTTGCATTTCTACACACTAACAACGAAAGATCAGAAAAAATAAGGAAACCTTCCTAATCACCACTGCATCAATGCAATCCCTATCAATTACCAATGGCATTTTTCATAGAACAAAAATGTTTGTAATTTGTATGGAAACACAAATGACCATGAACAGCAAAGTAATCCTGAGACAGAAAAGTGAAGCTGGAGGAATCAGGCTCCCTGACCTGAAACTACACTACAGGTACCTTCCCTGGTGGTCCGGTGGTTCGGAATCACCTTCCAGGGCAGGGGGCAAGGGTTCAACTGCTGGTCGGGAAACTGGGATCCCACATGCTGTGGAGCAACTAAGCCTATGCACTGCAACTACTGAGCCACATGCTACAAGTAGAAAAGCCCGCACAGAATTAAAAGAATTAGTCTTCAAAATATACAAGCAGCTCATATAGCTCAACATCAAAAAAAACCAAACAACTCAATCAAAAACTGGGCAGAAGATCTAAATAGACATTTCTCAAAGAAGACATACAGATGATGGCCAAAAAGCACATGAAGAGATGCTCAGCGTTGCTAATTATTAGAGACATGCAAATGAGTTTTCAACTCACACTGGTCAGAATGACCATCATCAAAAAGTCTACAATAAATGCTGGAGAGGATGTGGAGAAAAGGAAACCCACCTATAAATGTTGGTGGGAATATAAACTGGTGCAGCCACTATGGAGAAGAGTATAGAGATTCCTTTAAAAACCAAAAACAGAACTACCATATGACCCAGCATTCCCACTCCTGGGCATACACCTAAGAGAAAATCATAATTTGAAAAGATACCTGCACCCCAGTGTTCACTGCCGCACTATTTACAATATCATATGGTACTGCTTATATGTGGAATCTTTAAAAAATGATAAAAATGAACCTATTTACAAAACAGAAACAGAGTCACAGATGCAGACAACAAGCTTATGGTCACCAAAGGGGAAATGAGGGGAGAGGGTAAACTGGGGGACTGAGATTAACAGAGTCATTCTACTATACATAACTAATAAGAACCTCCTGTGCAGCACACGGAACGCTTCTCAATACTCTCTAATGACCTACATGAGAAAGGAATTTTAAAAAGAGTGGATATATGCATATGTATAACTGACTCACTGTGCTATGCGGCAGAAGCTAACACAACACTGTAAAAATTAAGTGAAAACAAATCACGTCAGGGACAGAAAGAACTGTGCTGGGAAGCAGGGGCTGGCCCAAAGATGGAAGGCTGAGATCCAGACTCCACCTAGCTTATGCTGCGCTCAATATGCCAGCAAATTTGGAAAACTCAGCTCTGGCCACAGGACTGGGAAAGGTCAGTTTTCATTCCAACCTCCAAAAATGTTCAAACTACCCCAAAACTGCACTCATTTCACATGCTAGCAAGGTAATGCTCAAAATCCTTCAAGCTGGTCTTCAACAATATGTGAACCGAGAACGTCCAGATGTACAAGCTGGGTTTAGACAAGGCAGAGGAACCAGAGATCAAATTGCCAACATCTGTTGGATCATAGAAAAGGCAAGAGAATTTCAGAAAAACATCTACTTCTGCTTTATTGACTATGGTAAATCCTTTGACTATGTGGATCATGACAAACTGTGGAAAATTCTTAATAGAGATGGGAATACCAGGCCACCTTACCTGCCTCCTGAGAAAACTGTATGCAGGTCAAGAAGTAACAGTTAGAACCAGATATGGAACAACAGACTGCTTCAAACATCAGCCTGGCGTGCTACAGTTCATGGGGTCACAAAGAGTCAGCCATGATAGAGCGACTAAAAACAACAGCTTGCTGTGACTTTGATTTTCTCCTGTGTGGAGCTTGCAGAGAACAGGCAAGGCTGTATATTATAGCCATCCTGCTTATTTAACTTACATGCAGAGTACATCATATGAAATGTTGGGCTGGATGAAACACAAGCTGGAATCAAGACTGCCGGGAGAAATATCAATAACCTCAGATATGCAGATGACACCATGCTTATGGAAGAAAACGAAGAGGATCTAAAGAGCTTCTTGATGAAAGTAAAGAGGAGAGTGAAAAACATGGCTTAAAACTCAACATTCAAAACACTAATATTATGGCATCCAGTCCCATCACTTCATGACAAGTAGGTAGGGGAAAAAAATGGAAACAGTGACAGACTTTATTTTCTTGGACTCCAAAATCACTGCAGATGGTAACTACAGCCATGAAACTAAGACACTGGCTCCTTGGAAGAAAAGCTATGACAAACCTAGACAGTGTATTAAGAAGCAGAGACATTACTTTGCCGACAAAGGTCTATATAGTCAAAGCTATGGTTTTTCCAGAAGTCATATATGGAAAAGTTGGACCATAAAGTAGGCTGAGTGGCAAATAATTGATGCTTTCAAACTGTGGTGTTGGAAAAGACTCTTGAGAGTCCCTTGGACTGCAAGGAGATCCAACCAGTCCATCCTAAAGGAAATCAGTCCTGAATATTCATTGGAATAACTGAGGCCGAAGCTGACACTACAATACTTTGGCCACCTGATGCGAAGAACTGACTCCCTGGAAAAGACCCTGATGCTGGGAAAGACTGAGGGCAGGAAGAGAAGCGGACTACAGAGGATGAGATGGTTGGATGGCATCATTGACTCAATGGACATGAGTTTGAGCAAACTCTGGGAGATAGTGAAGGACAGGGAAGCCTGGAGTGCTGCAGTTCATGGGGTCACAAAGAGTCAGACACACTGAGTGACTGAAAAACAACAGCTTGTTTCCACTTTGGTTTTCTCCTGCCTGGAGCTCACAGAGAACCGTTAAAGGGTGTAAGTGGGACCTGTGTGAAAGCAGCTGAACAAGGCACCGCTTACATCTGTCTCCAAGTCTCCTCAACGCCCCACCCGAGTTAGAAGAACACACAGAACACGCCCCTGAGCCACGCGGATGCCAACATCCGAGAAGTACAGAGGTGGCAGTTCTGTGTGCTGGCAGGTCTAAGGCTTGAACTGCTTGCTGCACCAGCTCTGTGCCCTCCCACCTGCTCCACACATGACCTAGGAGTCTGCCCTTCACCTCCACTTAGGGGCCTGGGGTCAGCCTCCTTCACAGGAGGGAGTCAGGACGCTCCTCGGGCTGCTATCTGGGGGTCAGCACCACGGTGCTAAGAAGAGGAGAGGTCGGCAGAGTTGGTGGTACCACCTTCATGCTCGAGGGCATGGAAGAAGGCCAAGAAGCGGCTGGATGTCATAGAAGGAGATTCAGTGGAGGTGGTGGTTGAAGCCACGGCATTTCCTGTCATGCCCCTGGGAAGGCAATACTGAGAATAATCTTAAGGGCCACCCACCGTTCTGTAACTAATAAACTGGGTACACTTAATTGCTATCCACAGACATTCACAAAAGCCTGCTTTAACCTTGATATAACTGTGCATATTTCAAATAGCGTACTTAAGATATTATTTGACCCCGTATTTTTTTTTTAAACACATGGAGGCTAAATGAGCTGTTACCGAGTCCAAGCTCACTCTGCTCGCCGTAAGATGAGTCAAGGAATCCAAGATGAGGTGTTGGGATCAGGAAGGGACTTTATTCAGGAGCCGGCTGACTAAGATGGCAGGCTACCATCTCAAAATAACCATCTAGTTGGGGCCTGCCTGCCAGGTCCTTTTATGGATCAGAGATGGGGCAGGGGGAGGTGAGGAAACAAAGCAAAAAGCTATTCAATCCCCGTAGCTGTCCCCCAGAATGGCAAGCTTCAGGCAGGGCAATGTTTCTGTTTCACCTCCTTCACAGGAGGGTGGCTCAGGTTATCTCCCTGAGGCAGACCACCAAGTATGCTTATAACAATAAAAGCAGCAAAATAAAGGTTAAAGTCGCACAAGCAGATCCAGAGTAAATCCAAAATTAATCCTTCCCAGTTACAGCACCCAGTACCTTCTTTCTGTGGGCAAAGAAACACCCGGAGTAACCAAGGCTGTGAGCTGAGTCAGGATGGAGCTGTCCTTCTGAAGAGTAATTTTCCTTCCCAATTTGCTCTGCTTCTTTTGTATTAATTAGGCACTCTTAAAAACATCTACATTTTGTCCCAAATAGGATTTTTATATTTGTGGTTGTACTTTATCATTTATCAAGACTCAGTCCCTTTATCTCCCCTAAAGGCCTCTCCCAGCTCCCTTCCTCTGAGTCACGAGTTTCTCCAGAGATAAGGTGGCACCTTGGAAGATCAGTCAGGGCCATCTGGGATGAGTGTCTCATGCTCCTCAGGCCACTTTAGGGCTGTGTGTTCCCTTGGCTGTCTCTGATGAAGAGGTCTCTGTAGTTCAACACACACCCCAGGAGTTCTGAACCTGAAACAGGGCTGGGAGCAGGAGGGCAGGGAAGAGACTGTCACAGCCGCTCTCAGGGCTGTCTGGGTACAGGAGAAGGAGTTCAAACAGTTCATAGTACAGCTGATTACTTGATCATCATCATCGATGACTTAGGAGCTATGAAAGGATAACTGGAGAAGTGATCTAGTCTGGGGACCAGAAAAGTGACATTTGAGCTGAACTCTGAAGTTAAGAAGGAATTAACTCTGGGGATGTCAGGATGACGTTTTGTGTGCACAAGTTCATTCATGCCTGACTCTTTGAGACCCCAGGGGCTGTAGCTCACCAGGCTCCTCCGTCCATGAGATTTCCCAGGCAAGAATACTGGAGAGCCATTCCCTTCTCCAGGGGATCTTCCTGACCCAGGGATCAAACCTGCCACATTGTAAAGCAGATTCTTTACCATCTGTGCCATCTGGGAAGCAGGATGACTGTGAGTGGCTGGCAAACATTCCCCACGGAAGGATGCGGGATGAACCAAGGTGGGGATGGCAGAAATGGAGGGAAGTGTATGGTGGACAGATGTGGATGGGAACTAGCAGGTCAACATGGTCAGCTAAATACATTATTCAAGATCAGAAATAGTCACTAGAATTCACATTTTGTGTTAGGACAACATTATTAAATCTACCATTGTTTAAAGGATGCTTATATTTATAGAACAATAACATATACCCTCTAGGGCCTGTGCTGGGTGTGGTTCTAAGCATATCACATGTCTTACCTGGGTTAACAGAGCTCTGAAGGCCTGTACACAAGTGAGTAATTATAAGATACAGCTAAAGAAGCAGGGAGGAACCACTTCACAACTGTTACATTGGCAATACATGAGAGAGTGCATAAGGTCAACCTGTTGGCCAGGGTTGGGGGTTCGTGGCTGGTGGGAGGTAGCCCGGTGCAGCCTGGCTGGGGGGCAGTGTGGATGACTCAGTCAAATCAAGATTACACATACTCTTACGATCCAATAACTACTTCCAGGTGTGTATCCCAGAAGAACGGTGACACTGTAATAGGGGACTGATGGGACGATGTTCCCTGAGGCATCCTGTGTGTGGTGGGAAGTTGGAGACAATCTGCTGTGCCTCCCTGGGGGGCAGGCAGGTAGAATGGGGGTGCTACGCAGAAGGGCAGGAGGAGAAGGGGGAGACAGAGGATGAGCTAGTCGGATGGCATCACTGACTTGATGGACATGAGTTTGAGCAAGCTCCAGGAGATAGTGAAGGACAGGGAAGCCTGGCGTGCTGCAAAACATTGGACACAACTTAGCGACTGAACAACATCCACAGATCACAGCGGGGAGAGGTAGCCAACCAGCCATACTCAGAGCAACCAAGAAAGATCCTCAAGGCAGGAAGTGAAAACAGCAGACACAAGAAAATGCACAGCATACCACTTAACAAAAATGTTTTCAATAAAAATGTGCACACATGGCAACAATCTCTCTCATACGAACACTTATAGGGACTTCCCTGGTGGTCCAGTGACTAAGACTCAGTGTTCCTAATGCAGGAGGCACGGGGTTTGATCCCTGGTCAGGGAACTAGATCCCACAGGCTGCAACTAAGACCCGGTGCAGTCAAATTAAAAAGAAGAAAACACAGACAGAAGAAGATACATCAGCCCTTCTCAGTGGTTCCCCAAGGGAGGTGGGATGATGGTGTAGACAAAGAATGTCGCCTGCCATATCAGTAAACAAAAAACAGTGCAGCCATAAGCCCCCTACAGAGCACTCTGAGGGGGATTCAGAAGGGCAAAAGCCGGACACTGGTAATGACTTCAATGAGCCCAGACTCCTGCATCTTCCCATACATACACAAGCTCTAAACTCTAACTTGAAATGTCTGTATTTGTGAATAACAGTAATCTTGTAATCTGTGGATATTTGACATTTTTTTCCCCCAGAAAAAACTCCTACATCTCCTGGCTCCTCCCTCACCTCTTTGAAACAGTCCCTCAGCACAATCTGAGAGGCTGTATCCTGGGCTATAGTCCTTGGTGAGTCTACCAAAGAAAACCAACTTCTCAACTCGTAGGTTATACGTTTCTTCAGTTGACAGATCTGGTGGCCAACGAAGGGACCCAGGATCCCTGGGATCACAGGATCTGGAGCCGAGGTACCAGCAGTGGCCTCTTAGCCCAGTCTGTCTCCTCAGAGAGAGTTGCAGTGAAAATGACAACAAGAGGAGTGAGTTTCTTTCTTTCCCTTTCCTGACAACAAAGAAGATTAAACACAACAGTGAGCAGGCCTGAACATCCCCTAGTTTTTTTTTTTTACTTTAACTGCTCCTAACTCTGCAGGTCTGTAAATAACTTTGCTTTTCTGCCTTCTAACTCTGCAGTTGTGTTGTGCTGTGTCAACTCCACTTAGTCGCTGTGCTGTGACTGTGCTTAGTCACTCAGTCGTCCAAGTCTTTGTGACCCCATGGACTGCAGCCCTCCAGGCTCCTCTGTCCATGGGAATTTTGAACAAGGCAAGAATACTGGAGTGGGTTGCCATTCCTCCTCCAGGGGATCTTCCCAACCCAGGGATCAAACTCAGGTCTTCTGCATTGCTGGCAGATTCTTTGCCACCTGAACCACCAGGGAAACCTAAGAATACTGGAATGGGTAGCCTATCCCTTCTCCAGGGGATCTTCCTGACCCAGGAATCACATCGGGGTCTCCCTCATTGCAGGTGGGTTCTTTACAAATTGAGCTACCAGGGAAGCCCCTGCAGGAGCTATACTTCGCACCTGTTTTCCTTTGGCCCTATGCCAAATGCATCCTGTACCTGGTGTTTATCCTTACAACACTCTTCCCCTTATAGTTCTTTTTACAGATCAGCAAGAAAGCCACAGAGCCAGCCAACTGCCAGACTCAGTGACTGGGTTACTGATGCAACCTAGGACTGTCTTTGAAACAATGCAAGAGGTAAAAATCAAGATGCTAACCCTTTTGTTCCTCATCCCCGACTTCTGACCACAAGCCCTCACCTTATATAAGCCCCTAGACTCCTCATAGCACAGGGTGCGGGGAGAGGGGGCACAGATCTTGAGGCATAAGCCTACTGCATTCCCCTCTCCACCGGCTGAGAATTAAAGCCACCTTTCTATTTCCTCGAAGCTCTGGGCAGAGAAAGCCAAGATTCTGGCCAGCAACAAGAGTACAGACAAATGTGAGTGAATCTCTCCTGGCTTGTAGCTCTCCCAGCAGTGGCTGAGAGTCCTAAGTTTTACTCCGGTGGTGTTAACCTCCTCTTGCCTCCAAGATTATCCTGAAAACTTAGTTTCAGGAAGAGGTACCTGGGTTATCCTCAGCTGGAAGACACCGAGAAGGGTTGGACTGTGTCACTAGGTGGGAAGCTGGCCTGTTGTTTTAACTTGGATTGGCTATTTTAATAGAGTTTTTCAGAATAAAATTGGAGATATCTCATGAGAGATTTCAGCTCCAAGGAAGATCTCCCAGTGGGCTTTCTCAGGCAATTGAGAAACTTGTGGGAGTGCTGGAAGCATGTCCTCATACCATGTAGCTGTCCCTATAGGGAAACCTACACATTTTAATTAAAAACCTGCTCTGCCAGGGTTGGGCCTACGAGCTGGCCACTCAGTGATCAGCGCACTCGGAGTGGTCTTACACTGCCAGGAGGAGAAACTGAGACACCCAAGAGGGCTGGCTCGACTCCAGGGTGACATCTAGCGGAGTTAAGCTTACAAACAGCACACAGGTCCAGGACAGGATTGTCACTAGCATTTTATCTCGACAATCTGACTTTACAATGGGGGACAAAGCTTTCAAAACAAAAGAGCAATGGACTGCCAGCCTCCAACTAACACCCCAGCCAGGTTCATGTACAACACATATGGAAATTTATACTTGCAAATACTCACTTGACTGGAAGAACTATACTAGGAGTTCTCAACCTAGAATGGTCAGATTGGGGCTCTTTTAACATTCTGAAACTCATCTTTAAGTGTGTATGCAGCTAGAAAGAGCCTACTCAATAAAATATCTTTTCAGAATTCAGAAACAAAAGCCCTTCTAGGAGGAACTTGCATTTTTCTCCCTGTGTCTTTAAGATGTAAATGCTCTACCTGATTTTTGACAGTTTGGTCTCTACCATCTGGAAGGTACACATACGGTGTACTTGTGTGTGTGTGTGTGTGTGTGTGTGTGTGTGTGTGTGTGTGTGTTTTGACAGTTTGGTCTCTACCATCTGGAAGGTACACATACGGTGTACTTGTGTGTGTGTGTGTGTG
>ML664159.1:4622019-4698996 GCA_007570785.1 Antilocapra americana
TGTGTGTGTGTGTGTGTGTGTGTGTCTGTGTGTGTGTGTGTGTCTGTTTTGACAGTTTGGTCTCTGCCATCTGGAAGGTACACATACAGTGTACTTGTGTGTGTGTGTGTGTGTGTGTGTCTGTGTGTGTGTGTGTGTTTTGACAGTTTGGTCTCTGCCATCTGGAAGGTACACATACGGTGTACTTGTGTGTGTGTGTGTGTGGGGTGTGTGTGTGTGTCTGTGTGTGTGTGTGTGTGTGTGTGTGTGTCTGTGTGTGTGTGTGTTTTGACAGTTTGGTCTCTGCCATCTGGAAGGTACACATATGGTGTACTTGTGTGTGTGTGTGTGTCTGTGTGTGTGTGTGTGTGTGTGTGTGTGTGTGTGTGTGTGTGTTTTGACAGTTTGGTCTCTGCCATCTGGAAGGCACACATATGGTGAACAACTGGCAGCCCGTGGAGTAGACAGGGATTCTGAGCAGACTTTGACTGGCTGAGGCAGCTCTCAGGGGCTTTTGTCACCTTAACCTTTGTTGCATCTACCTGTTCAACAAAGATCTTTACTTCCTTAGACTACTCTGGGGAGTGTGTTAATCACTCAGTTGTGTCTGACTCTTGCCATCCATGGACGGCAGCCCACCAGGCTCCTCTGTCTGTGGAGATCTCCACACAGTACTGGAGTGGGTTGTCATTTATTCTCCAGGGGGGCTTCCTGACCCAGGTAGTCCATCGGGACAAACCAAAATGGATATAGAGAGTTGTAGAAGATTTGTAGAAAGGCCGTTCTGATGAAGTTGTTCTGTGCATGGTTCCGTTTGGATTGAATTTAATTAAGTAAGTAAATTTTGTTGTTGAGGGTGGGCAGGTGCAAGACTGGAGTTCGGTTTTTCTCTCTCTTTTATGAGAATAGAGTTTTCTTATGAACTATTTTTGGTAACAGATTGTGAGTTGCTCTGCCTTCTACATGATCTGTCATTTGCCTTAAATATCTTTTATTGTCTCTTTGGTTGAGTGAATAAGCATTGCTTCAGTGACCTATGATTCTATTCGACCAAGTGTTTTAAAAACTTGACTTTTTAAAAAAAAAGAACAAAATTCCCAAATATCAAATTCTAATTAAGACTCTTTTGACCCCAGCTAATTTGGGATGCTTCAAAGGACCCCTGAAACATCCCAAAGACAGAGATTAAACTAATTAGGTTTATCTGGCATGTTAAATTACATGGGTAGCACTATCAACTAAATGTAACAAAACCTTCTTATTTTATGGGTAAATGTCATTAATGCAGTCATTCCAAAAGTTATATAGAATTCCTAAAAATCTGATGTGGCCTAATACACTGTTAAAAGTTATAATTCTAGTCATTATCTTTGAAAGGTTGTACGCCACAAAAATAACTAAGTTTCTTGTCAATTATAAACAGATCTTTAACCATGCCATTTTAAGTCTTTTATCATTTATAGACAATCATTGTTTACCTCTCATGCTTTTACAAAATGAAGATTTTCAAGAGGATTCATAAAAAGAGCTTTTTGACAAATTTGTTTCTGATAACTTTGAGATCATACCACTGAACCCAGTAAGAAATTACAAAACTCTAATGGAAAACCTGATGACTTCGTACAGATCAACTGGAATTACACAGAACTGAGCGAATTGATAAATAGGATTTATAATTTTATGACTTCTGAAATATTCTGATTTTTAATGTTTGTTTTCCAGAAAATCTTTCCTCTTATACTCTTTTTGATCTATAACAACCTGCTAAAATATACCTTTGTAAACAAAGATGAAACATTCTTTTTCTCTCTACATGATCCTTCCAAAATCTGGCTTATCCAGCTGGCTCCCCTGTGAACTTTATGGCTTATTGTGACCAGATTACAACTAGTTACACTAATCATTGTTTTAATTTTTTCTCTTGTTGTTTTCAAATTATTTGTGCCTTGTTCCTGTCTCTGCTGTATTTTATTAATGTTACTAGCTGTATTACCTATATTTTATTTCATAAGACTATTGTCTCTTTCATTACCCAGTGCATAACCAGGCCACTGAAAAAAATTAATGATGGCTAAATGTCTTGAGACAATCGATCACATATATAACTCTATACAAAATAACTGTAACAGTAAAATTCTAGATATTGGAAGAAGCAACAAGGGAAAACATCTCCTGGATGATAACTGACACGCAAAACAGGCAATTCTGGGGATTTTACATAATCAACAGGGCCTCATCCAAAAACTTTAGCACACTGAGTAGCCAATCAACAGAATTCACCTGATCTAGGAATGAGCTTTCCTAGAGCCAGGGGACAAAACTGGTCATGAACTGCCTCCCGACTGTCAAGTTTACGACCAAGAAGAGGCACTGTGGACAAAGAATGCTGCCTGCCATTTCAGTAAACAAAGGATACTGCAGCCTTAAGACCCCAAAAGTGGACCCTGGGAGGAAACCAGGAAGGAGAAAAACAGGATATTGCTCCCAGATAGTTAAGATGTTTATCAAAGGAATGATTCCAATGAGCCCAGATTCCTGCATCTTCCATACACAGAAAAGCACTAAAATCATTAACTTGAGGTGGCTGTTTTAGTGATCAGCAGTACTCTTTGGATGTTCAGCTACATGTTTTGTTTTGTTTTGTTTCCCCCCACCCCCAGCAAAAACTCCTACATCTCCTAGCTCTTCCCTAACCTCTTTGGAACAGTCCCTCAGAGCAGTCGGAGAAGCTGTATCTGGGCTAGAGTGCTAAGTAAGTCCACCGAATAAAACAAACTTCTCAACTTCCAGGTTCTGCTTTTGTTTGTTTTTCTTCAGTTGACAATGGGAAAGGGGATAAAAGAGAATAACCAATCATCAGAGAGGGGTCCCCAGGGAGCAAAGGTGATGAGGGTCTTACTCCCTCAGCTTTGTACCTGGGACCAACAAGTGCAAGGAGTTAAGTCCAAAGTGACTTGATATGGATATTTCCACCCTGGATCTTAAACTTCTGTTTTTGACCTGCATACTGGTGTGATCAGATCTGTGAGTGCAATAAACTGCTTGCTGCTGCTGCTGCTAAGTCACTTCAGTCATGTCGGACTCTGTGTGACCCCACGGACGGCAGTCCACCAGGCCCCCCTGTCCCTGGGATTCTCCAGGCAAGAACACTGGAGTGGGTTGCCATTTCCTTCTCCAATGCAAGAAAGTGAAAAGTGAAAGTGAAGTTGCTCAGTCGTGTCCGACTCTCCACGACCCCATGGACCGCAGCCTACCAGGCTCCTCTGTCCATGGGATTTTCCAGACAAGAGTACTGGAGTAGGGTGCCATTGCCTTCTCCGAATAAACTGCCTACTGTAGTGATTTTGAATCCAGAAGCTCTGCACTTGGGATGGAGTCAAGGTCTCAAGATCAGGTGGTCCTCCCCTGCACTTAGAACATGTGTTGCTACATGTGGTACATGGTACAAAGCATGTGGTACAAAGCTAATCCATTTATTAAAAGATGTTTTTTTTTAAGCTGAATCTTTTTTAAGAGCCAGGTCTGTCTGGAAGGGGACAGGCAGGTCTGGCTTGCCTGATGTGAGGAGTGTTCCCACAGAGAGGATCACAGGGCTCTGTTCCTCCCATCCTCACGCTGCCAAAACTGCCCATCTGCAAACAGATTAGGAAGCTCCACATCCCTCTCCTAGAGCATGGCCCGGGGCACGGCACCTCGTTCTAATCTTTTCCAGAATGAGGTTTTTTATATAAACAAGTCAGCAAACAAAGCAATTGACCGTGTGGCTGTATAACCTGAAGAAATAAATTAGCAACTCTTTGCCACAGATTTCTTTCTAATTACGTATAAAAAGAACTTATGTACTATAGCCTAGAAGTAAATGCATTACAGTCTTGGACCACCAATGATCTGGTTCATGTTCTAAGCTGTTTTTTGTGTGTTCTGTCGATTTTATAGGCTTCTTGGTTTTTGTCCCCAAAGGCCATGAACAAGGGTAGTCCCCCGCAGCCACCCTCTCTCAGGACAGGCTCTTTAGAAAAGTGACCAGCACTTTGATTTGGGGCATCCCTGGTGGCTCAGATGGTAAAATATCTGCCTGCAATGCGGGAGATGCAGATTCGATCCCTAGCTTGGGAAGATCCCCTGAAGAAGGGAATGGCAACCCACTCCAGTATTCTGGCCTGGAGAATTCCATGGACAGAGGAGCCTGGGAGGCTGCAGTCCACGAGATGGCAAAGAGTCAGGCATGAGACATGACTGAGAGACTACCACTTCTCTTCACTTGCAGTCATTTGGGAGGGAAACAGGCCACTTTAAAAGTCCTGTTTAATAAAGTGTACCAGAGAATGCCTTCAAAGTACAACTCATCTCACTAGATAATTTTTTATAAACAAAAAAGTGCTCCTCAAACCCCTATCAAATCAATGTCGAGCATTTATTCAGGGCTTGTGTATAAAGCCTCCTGCCAGCCACCGGGCAGCATCCTGACAAAAGCTACAATATACTTGTCAAATATATTGACTTACTACACGCTTCACGTGGCTCCACACAGTGCCCAGGAAGTACTTATCACAGCACAAGAGTCCTTTCAGGGAAATACTGATCTTATCCCCATTTAAGGATGAAGAAACTGAGGCACTTGCCCAAAGTTAAGGAATCACACCAAGTCACAGAGGTACTAAGCAGTGAAGCCTGGCTCCAGACCCCTGGTCTTCCCTTGAACAGCACAGAGGTCACACGTACAGACCCGGTCACTCCCTCTAAGACAGGGCAGAAGGAAAGCTGCCTGGGGTGTGTGTGCGAAGTGTGTGTGCACGAGGTATGAGAAAGGGAGGGAGGGACAGAGAGACTGACAGAGCTGGACTGCGCTTATATCCATGCTTGCTGTAGACAAGACAGTGAAGACCTTCCGGAAGGGAGACGGCCAGGCGGGTGTGTTCTGTTTCCTAAGGCTGCTGTAGTGAAGTACCACACACTGTGCGCCTTAACAGCACAGACGTGAATTCCTTCACAGCTCTGAAGGCTAGAAGTCCGAAATCGAGGTGTTGTCGAGTCCCTCTGAGGCTCTGGATAGAATCCCACCTTGCCTCTCTGAGTTTCTGGTGGTCGCAGGCAAACCGTGGTGTTCCTGGCTTACAGCTCTATCACTCCAGTCTCTGCTTCTGTCTTTAAATGGTGTTCTTCTCTCTGTATCTTCACATGACCTTCTGATAAGGTCACCAGTCACTGGGTCTAGGGCCCATGCTAACCCCAGGTAGCCTTATTTTAACCTGATTACATTGGCAAAGCCTCTGTTATTGCCAGGTAAGGTCGTAATCACAGGAACAGGGGTTAGGACTTCAACACAGCTTTTTGTGGGGGCACAATAACCCACAGAAGTATGGAAGTGAGGATCATCCAAGACTCTGGAAGGAGGCCCTGGATGCACCCTTTCAGGCAAGGCTTAAGTGGGAGCTTGAGTCAGCGCAGCACACGAACAGGAATCTCCAGGAGGATGAGGGAATGGAGACAACCCGGGAGAGAGGGTGAGGGCACTCTGGACAAGGAGAGGTGAGCAGCCAGGCTGTGGAGACTAGCAAGTCAGTGACGGGGATACCTGGAGTGGAGGTTACAATGACGGATGGGGCCAGATTAGAGAAGGTGTCTGCAGGGACTTTACTCCAGAGCGATGGGTCTCAAACTCCAGCTGGAACAGAATCTCCTGGAGGGCGTGCTAATGAAAACACGGGCCCCACTCCAGTTCTGATTCAGTAAACCGGGGACGGGGCCTACGCCCCTGCATTTTCACCAGTTCCAGGGGATGCTGTGGTTGCTGGTCCAGGGACCACACTTTGAGAACTTCTCTCTGGCACTGAAGTTCAGAGGGAGGGACAGGAAGTAAACACCAGAGGTGGTCTCTAGAAGACAGATGAGCAGGGGATGAAGGACATGACCATTAATTCTCTCAGAAGGCCTGAGGGTATCATGAGCCTGAATGAAATGGAGGAGTGCTATCGTAACTTCTAGTCCACCTGGGGTCTCTGGCAAATCGGGTCACGATGCCTTATGAAGTTCAGGGGACAGGTCTGCCCTCTGTTTCAGGGGGTGCAACTGATAAACTCCATGATGACATAGGATGTGCTATTTTTCAAGCAGGGAGATTTGGAGTAGGTCGTGTGGATTAAAAAGAAATTAATGGGCTATGGTTGTCTTAAGGGTTGAAGGAGATAAGTTTATTATTTATGTATTTATTTATTTAGGCTGCACTGGGTTTTAGCCGCAGCATGTGGGATCTTCAGTCTTTGCTGTGGTATGTACAGTCTGGTTCACTGACCAAGGATTGAATCTGGGTCCCCTACACTGGAAACTCAGAGTCTTATTCACTGGACCACCAGTGTATGCATGCGTGCTAAGTCACTTCAGTCATGTCCAACTCTTTGCCACCCTAAGGAATGCAGCTCGCCAGGCTCCTCTATCCATGGGATTCTTCAGGCAAGAATACTGGTGTGGGTTGCCATTTCCTTCTCCAGGGGATCTTTCTAACACAGGATCAAACCCCAGTCTCTTACATCTCCTGCATTGGCAGGTGGGTTCTTTACCATGAGCACCACCTGGGGAGTCCCTAGACCACCAGGCAAGACCCTAAAATTGTTTTTGAAGAAAATTCACTCCTTTGGTTCCTGCTACATGCGTAGCGACTTGGTCATGTAATACAATTTATATTCAGAATTTAAAAATCACAAGTTCCAATAGCGACTCCACTAAGTCGTGTCTCATTCTTCAGTAAAAAGCTGTTCTCTATATAACACAAAGCTTTTGTTTTCATGTCAGTGGGATCAAAGACGTTTCCTCCAGCACATGTCCAGACTATCACTTTATTAGATACTATACAGTGCTGCTTCTTTGCTTAAAAGTCATTGAAATATGGGGTGTGAGTATTGAATGTAAACTGAGGGACCTAATAAGGGATGGAGAATAGGTACTTATTATTCTAAGAGCACATTTTAAAAATCTAACATCCCTTTTAAACTCAATCAAATCCAACAAGAACCTGGGCAAATTGAGGAGTAGGGCAGGTACCCAGAGAAATCTTGTTGCCAGCTGCTGGAGGGGCCGCAAAAATGACTCTGGGAGTCTCCAAAGACACGATTCTGCCCAAAACTCAGCTCTACAAAGAAAACCCTTGGGAATTCCCTGGCGGTCCAGTGGTTTTGGTTGGGGAACTAAGATCCTACATGCCATGTGGTGTGGCCACAAAAAAGAAAAAGAAAACTCTACATTTTAGGGAAAGACTGTCTCACGTTTTCCCTCTCTGCCATTGGTTTCTAGGCACAGTCCCTTCACGTGGCCTCAGAGCAGTGACAGCCTTAAACTTCACGTTCCCACACCTCGGGGGTGGGCGGCGGGACAGGCCAGTTGTCAGGAGCTCGAAGCTGATGCTAATCTCCCCTCGGGAGCACAGTGAGCTTCACTGACCTAACACACTCGGCTTCTACATGTCCCCTCCAGCCTTCACGTTTGGTAAGAAAACATAAATGTCATGCCATTCCGGGAAAAGCAAGCTCCTTCATTTTATAAGGTTAGTTTTATGAGTCAGGCATAGTTGGAGACAAGTAAACAACTCATTTGTGGATAAAAATTGCTGCGCTGCACTTATGTTCTGGACAGGGAGAACATTAGTGTATTACATTAGACCCTGGAGTTATTTCATTGCATCTTCCTTCTCTTGGACAATGCCAGATAAGGTGAATGCACTGTATGGAGCAAAAGTCAGTGGCCTTCAGATGAGGCCCTATCCCCTGGGGATGAAGGAGATCTCTGCCTTGAACACTATCTGGCTAAGGAGTAGCGGAGAGAGACAGGCAGACTACTACCTGTTAATCTGTTTGGCCAACTCTGGGGATGAGTTCTTGACCGTCCCCAAAGAGCTGGAGTGGGAGGGGTCAGTGGTAGTGTTCCCCTCTGCCTCCCCTCTGGCCCAGGATGGGGCTCCTCAGGAAAAGCCGGTTGTGAGAGGGTTGTGTTGTAGGCAGGTTGGGAACGGGTTGGGCCCTGGCCCGGCCTCCTGTTCCAGGGGCCCAGTGGTCCCAGCACCCTTCAGCTGCCTTTGTTTTCATCTAATTTTAATATCTTAATCACTATGCTTTACATATTTAAATATTTTTCTTTTGGGGTTTGTAGTCAGAAAAGTTCAAGGGTATAGAATCATAGAATGTTAGACTTGGAGACTTTCAACTTCTTGCCCACATAGAATTGACCGACACTTGATTATTCAGCGTTTGGTTGAAGACGGGGAAATCAGCACCTCCTAAGGCATTTCTTCCTATTGTCTTTAGCAGGTCCCTTCATGAGTACAGTGGAAGAGATAAAGAGAAGGGATGCGCTCCACCCTGTAGAAGCAGACACAAGTGCAGGGCAGGAGCACACAGCAGCCTGCAGTCAAGTGCCAGTCAAGACAGAGTGTGAAGGGCAGGTGTGCTGGGGGGTGAGGAGGTTACTGGGGCTGCAGAGATCAGCCAGAGCTGCCCTTTCTTGAGCAGAGTCACGCGTCTGGCAGTGTGGCAAGCACTGTCAGCTCACAGTCACCCGGAAGCTGGGTGTGCTGGGCTCAGGAGTGGTCCCCAAAGAGGTCCACATCCGAATCTCCTGAACCTCGGAACATGTTACAGGCAGAGGGGACATGGCCAGTGCGATCAGGTTAAGGACCCTGAGCTGGACAGGGTATCCTGGCTCATCCAGTGTGCTCACATGGGTCCTTACAAAGAGACGGTAGTGTTACCGCCAGATGCTGCCTGCTGGCTATGAAGATGGAGGATGGAGAGCAAGCCAAGGAGTGAAGGCAGCCATTAGAAGCTGGAAAAGGCAAGGAAATGGATTCTCCCCTAGAATTTCCAGAGGAAACACAGCCCTTTCAACACCTAGATCTTAGCCCAGTGAGAGACTGATTTCAGTCTTCTGACCTCCAGAATCGTTAAGAGAATGAATTTGTGGGAGTTGTTTTTTCCTACAAAGATTGTGGTCATTTGTCACAGCAGTCATATCAATTTAGATACAAAATTACTTGTGATCCTTCCTAGTGTTCCATGTGGGCACCTCCCTTGGGGCCATCTGGATTCAGACACATCATCTCCCACACAACTATGGTACAAGACTCTTTCCTAACCCGACTTTACTGGCCAGAGACGTCCTGAATCAGTCTAAGAAGTAGCCCAGGGTGGAGAAGTGCTAGTGCTACTATGGGACTAACTGTGCAAATCTCTTAAACTGGGGACCATCACAAAGGTGAATAAATGCCAAGCCTGCAGAAGTGTGGATGAATCTAAGTGATTCATGCTAATGCTCTGAGATCAAGGGTCCGGTGGGGTTTGGGAGACTCTGTGTGTATGTGTATTTAACATTCTGTGTCTCTTTAAGATCAGTCATTTTAGGTCTCCAATAGAACCAGCCGGGTTGTTCAAGGAAGAGCATGCCACCAAGCCAGACTCCTGGTGGTTAAATTCATGACCCACCAGCAGTGGTCTTTATTTGGGGCCAAGACTAACCCTCTGTGATCACACATATCCTTGGCTCTGACGCCCTGTGTGGCAAGACGAGTGAAAATATGTGGGCTGGTAAAAAAAAATGTGTGTGATTCAAAAGCAACTTCTTACAAGCTGGTTAAAAGCATTCCTACTTGCCAGCTCACTTGCAGCTGCCTTGGGTGACTGAAGGCCGAGGGCGTGAAGGGCAAGGCTAGGTTTAACCTCAGGGCCTTTTCCACTTCGGTGCTGGACCCAAACTCTGCCGTCAGAGCCTGCAGGCTAGGTGGGCACTGTGGGCAGGGGCGGGGGGAAGGTGGGCAGAGACATGGTGGGCACTGGTGCCATTTCAGCAGGCGCAGCGCCCTGGAAGGTCTCTGTTCTGCGCTTTCTGGATTGTTATGTCTCACCAACACAGCAGAGGGCGCTGAGGAGCACCACCGTCATCCAGCCAATAGCTGTCCCGCTGTGGTTCTTTCATGAGGGCTATAAAAGCACTGAGAAGCCTTCCTTGTGTGAAAGTGGAGATTCTTTCACTTTAGGGTTTTATTACATATCCTTCCCCTTCATAGTCATTGCAGCCTTCTTCATTCTCCAGTTTTTCTTTTCTATGGTCTGCTTGATGCATTGCTTCTCTATTCTTGTGAACCATCACCTCTGAATTATTGACATTAATGGAGAGAAGACTTCAAGGAGAGCAGTAATTAGATGAATTATGCTGCATTAAAGTGCTTTATAGATTGAAAAGGGATCAAGGAAGAAGCTTTTTCTTAGGATACCAGGCGCTCTCCCAGCTGCCTCGTTGGCTCAGTGCGCAGGCTTTGTTCTGCCCATGGACACTGCGCGGTGGTGGGGGCGGGGCGCACAGCAGCCAGCCCACCGGTGGGGAGCGGGAGGGACGCTCAACAGGAGTCAGCTGTTTGGCTCCGAAACTTGCTTGTGTCAGGTGTACCCATTACCTAGCTGCAAAATTGTTAAGTAAACTGGTGAAGAATGGGCAGAAAAAAACCTAAGTCCACAAAATCCCAGTTAAATACTGTAAAAAGAATTGATGAAGTCTCTAAAAACTCTTGCTGGTTAGCTGGGTATGAGTGAGTCGGAGTTAGGCAAGAAAAGTCAGAAGTAAAAGAAGACGATTGTGAACTGTATTCTTTGCAAGTGCTTCTGCCATTGGAAGTAAACAAAAGTGAAAGTCACAGATGCCCTCTATGGGTGGATCTTGCTGGAAAGACTGTGAAGAGTGTCAATTAATGTCCTTCACCCTACACCAAAAGACAGATGATAGTTTTATATTTGCTGATTTTCATTTAAATTCAAGCAGTTTAGGTTTGGGCATAATTTCCCCCCGCCTTATCTTTGGGCAACTGTTTTGATAATGTTGCCAACCAGGTCATGCTGGTCCTCCGAGCAATCCCCAAACAAGGGCTGATTTCAAACAGGTTGCCTTTGTTCTTAAGTCTGTGCACACAAAGATCTCACCAGTCTTTCTAAATGCCAGGGAAAGGCTGGCTTCTCACCAGCTGCTTGGGGCAGGGACTAGCGGCCGTAGGTCTTACAAGTGTCCTGAGCGTCCTTGCCTCACTGTAAGGGACAGCCCCAGACGGTCGGGAGCAGGCTTGTCCAGGGTAGCACAGGAGCTCTCAACACCACAACCCTCCATGCTCTGGGGCCTGCAGCATCAGAGAAACAGGAGCCCTCTGGTCATGGAAGGGTAGTGTACGGTCGGGAAAGAGAGGTCACCAGACAGGGGCAGTGAGGGTTGCCTGTGTCCCTCACTATGACCCTCTCCTTACGATCTCTCCTTATGGTCAGTAAACAAAACAGAATACTCACCCGCTAGTTCTGACTTGAGAATCATAATACTTCCTTGCATTCACTACCATAGTGGGTGGCCAGACGGTAAAGAATCTGCCTACAATGCAGGAGACCCAGGTTTGATCCCTGGGTCAGGAAGATCCCCTGGAGAAGGGAATGGCAACCCACTCCAGTATTCTTACCTGGAGAATTCCACCGACAGCCATGTGGAGGCAAAGAGTGGGACACAACGGGGTGACTAACACTTTCACCACCATAGCTGTTACTGCACTTTACCACTAGAGGGCAATAGTGTTCCTAAAATAAGGGATTCATCCAGAAGCGAAAAATCACTTAGAATTAGAAATTTCAGATCTGGAAGAGGTCTTAAAAATCATCTGGCTCACAGGCTTTCAAACTTTTTTCAACTGAAATGCACAATAACTGCATGCTTCATAATGAACGATTTCCTACATGTATGTTTGCAATATTTTGAGGCACTACTTCCCTTTACTTTGCAATATACGCTAAACAACTTGTATTCCAAATTGTTTCATTAACAACAAACAAAAAACAACTGCAACCACTAAAAAGATGTCATAACCCACCAGTGTGTCATTATCTTGAAAAACCCCGAGTTGGTTCCAGTCTTTCATCTACTAAGGGACGCAATAACCCAGAGGATGGAGAAGGATGCTACCAGCTACACCTCTCTTACCCACCCAGCCACCTGCCAAACCCAGAGTCAATCCTGGAGGAATGAAAGACATTGTGCAGCAACTCAGCACTTACTCTGCTAATGCACTGATGGGATAAAGTAGTTGAGAGTCTATCATTTTCCACCTCTTGTCAATGATACAACTGTTCATGTAATTGAAGCAGAAATTCCTTGCATTAAAGTTCTCTTCTCATTCAAGTAGTTTCAATCAATCAAGTGATTTCAATCAAGCAATTTCATTGAATTTCCACAGAAACTGAAACCACTTTAGTCTCTCGAGAGTCTTGGCCCTGAAAGTCACTAAGTTCTCTTCTTTGGCTCCCTGATGTTAAAACGTTTATAATCATTTTGGGAGGAAATGTAAAGGTAAACCAGAAGATCACAGGAATGTACCCTTTTTTAGGATCAATGCTCTGGGTTCTTCTACTTAACTCCACCTCCTTTTCATGCATACCTGTCTCTAATTTATTGATTATCCCTGTACCCCTTGGATTTCTTAGGCCAAAAAGGAGCATCCCTTTAAAATTCAGGATTATATTACAGATGAAAAGAGTTAACTGAGCTCTGGGGATAAGAAAGGAAAAATTTTCTTCACTCACTTGGATTTTGAGAACTAGTTTATTTTGTGAAAGATGCCACAAATTTTATTTTTATTTTTTAAAAGGGCATAACCAGCAAGGTCCTACTGTATAGCACAGGGACCTCGGCTCAATGTCATATGGCATCCTGGATGGGAGGAGAGTTTGGGGAGAACAGATACATGTACATGTATGGCTGAGTCCCTCTGCTGTTCACCTGAAACTATCAGATCTTTGTTAATCAGCACTCCAATATAAAATAAAAAGGTTTTAGAAATTAAATTATATAAATAAAAAACAGGGATAACTAAATGCATGAAAATGCAAATTATTTCATTATTTCTTTAATGGTTAGAAGAAAGAAAAACTTTCTGGGACTGAAAAATTTCTGGTGCACTTTAGAAGTCTGAGCTTCGCTTTCTGTAGAGAATCCTTCTCACTGATAAACAGGGAGCAAATCTCCAGGCGGGGAGTCGGGGTCGGGGGGTTCTGTTCCAGCTCTGGGACGTGGCTACTCTCCACTTTGATAGAAAGTTCTCAAGCTCTATTCCCTCACTTCTCTGCGGGGAAGTGGGGTAGGGTGGGGAGTTAAACTGATCCTCCTTGAGACAGCAAGGTCTGTTACAAGTGACAAGTGCAGGTTGCCTTTTTTTTGGGGGGGGGTGCTTTCACCAGTCAATAAATCTAACCAAACTGGGTGCAGGGTTAAGTCTTTAAAGAACCAAGGCGTTCTCTTCCAAATGGCGTTCTCACACCCCCAACACCACGTCTAGAACTATCTTAAAACTTATTTATACTGTCACTCCTTAAAATTCTCTCTTTAGCCTTTTCATTAAACTCTAGATTCTTCAATGCTGAGTCTACAGGCTTTGTGGAATATTGGGGGGTTGCTGGAAACAGCGTCGTTACTTTGGGGACAAACAGTGTAGCTCTCTAACTTTCGTAGTCATCTTCTACCTGAAAAAGCAACGTAGCTCCACGGACACAAAATGGTACCTACAGCGTTGTAATCAGCAAGCAAACAACGAGCTGCCAAATTCTCATTCATTCCGTTTACAAACACAACAGCCCTGGGTCCTTCCGTCTTATTAGATTAAAGCAGACGCCAGGATTACGAAGGTTCCTGGCCAGGCGGGCGCGTAAACGGCAATATTATCCTAAACCTTTGCAAGACAGCCTGCATTTGACAAGGGGACGTCCACGGTTCGGCGTGGGAACTGGCTTGGAACTTGAAAAACCCCGTCCAGAAGTGACGCTCAAGCCACTGGTGGGTCGTGCTTTCGGGGACCACCTGATGGCAACCACCTCTGGCAAGATCGAGCCTGGCCTTTAGGGCCTGTTGCTCAGTTTCGCCGTGTACCTGTGTCCCAGGTTTGGGCGTCCCCGCAGGGCGCGCGCACAGCAGGCGCCGCCCGCCGCGCCGCTCGGGTACTCACCCACGCGCGGCCGTCCTGCACGTCCGCCAGCACCCGCAGGGCGCTGGGCGAGGCGGCGCGGAAGTTGAAGAAGTGCAGCGCCGCGCGCGCCGCCTGCGTGAGCAGCCGGCCCGAGGGCTCCGCGTCCCGGCGCCACCCGGCGTCCTCGCGCCCCCCGGCCGCCGCCGCCGCCCCCTGGAGGGCGAGCAGCAGCAGCAGCAGCAGCGGCGGCGGCGGCGGCGGGGCCGCGAGCCGCCGGGCCGCGGGGCGCGCGTCCCTGGGCCGGGGAGCGGAAAGCGGTTGCCGGCGGAGCTGCATGGTCGCGGCTTGGCGCGGCGCTCGACCGGTCCGGGCTTCGGGTGGGCGGCGCCGGCGCCTGAGGAAATAAGGCCGGCGGGCGCCTGCCCCCGCCCCCGGGAGGGCGTCCGCGGCCCGCTCGGCCTTTCCCGCACCCCCGGGGCCCCTCCGGCCCGCCCCTGGCCGCCCGAGCCCCGGCGGCCCCGGCTCGGTCCCCGGACGCGGCGGCGCCTCCGCGGCGCGGGGCGGGGACGTCTGGCCGGGGGACCGCGGGCAGTGGAGCCCTCTCTCCCTCCAGGGAGCGCGGCCAGGTCGGCGCCACCCCGCCCCCGCCACCTAGCTCGGGGACCCGGTTTCTGGCTGCGGCTGCTGTGCTTTCGAAGCCCTCGGGGAGGGAAACCTGCTTAAGTTGTTCGAGGCTTGGAGCTTGTTTCCCAGAAGAAGACATTGGAAACGGGTGGAGAGCAGGACGTGACGCTGGCATTGATGGGGGTCCTCACAGCCCAGTGACTCTGAAGTGAGCCAGATACCCAGAGAACTGGGGCGAGAGAGGGGGCTGCGGTGGTGAGCTGCCAAGAACCTAGAGGCCCCCCTGGACTTGGAGCGCAGGTGGGCGAGGAAACCAGAGTCCGAGGAAGTGAGGCAGGGATTGGGCCGTAGCTCTGTGGAGGCAGCAAGGGTTGACGACCCACCTGTCTTCAGTGTGTTCAGGGTCTACCCCTTCGCAACACTCGCTGACCCCATCCCCACCGAGGAGCCAAAGAAAGTCCCTTCTCCTTGCTGGTTACTGGTTTGCGCCCCACCTAAGAGGAATCTGGATAAGATACGCGTGGGGGAAACCTGGGGTGGGGGGCGATAGATCTTTGAAAACATCTTCCCTCCCCGCCTTCTTCCTTTGGATGTTGTCCATCTCCTGCATCTTTTCTCCAAGGTACTCACGAAACACTGACCCTGCTAGGCCCTGAGGGGAGTGAGGAGGGGGGAATCTGCTAAGTCTCCATGCTCCTGGAGCACACCTTCTAGGCAGGGGGAGGCCAAGAGGCAAGGGAATGAACCCTTTGCTGGATGCAGTTACATGATGTGGAGAAAATCCTGAAAGGGGATGGGGAGTTGGTTATAATTTTAGATAGCGTAGTCAAAGCAGACCTCACTGAGAAAGTGGTATGTAAGTAAGGCCCTGAAGGAGAGATGAGGGAGCCAGGTGGACACATATGCCAGGAGCACTGTGGGTAGAGGGGACCCAAGTGCAGAGGCCCCAGGCGGGAGTCCAGTGGCATGTGTGAAGAGCGAGCAGGTGCAGCTGGAGGGAGAGGACAAGGAGAAGACAGCTGGATGCCGAGCTTGAGGAACAGCGGGAAGACGGGCAGAGCATGTAGATTGTGTCCGGGTGTGCCCATGGAAGTGCACCCCTGTCTTGCCAACAGTCTCGGGATGAAGCCCATCTGAAGAGTAGCTGAGCAGAGGAGAGTGGAGGAGCCCGGGTTCCTGATGACATTGAGCATCCAAATCAGCTGATCCTAGAGCTCATTTCTTATGTTCATTGAAGCTGGATGTTCTGTTTCTTGCCTTCAGAGGCAGCCTAACAAATAATTATCTTCCTAGAACCCAGGCATCTTCTCCTCCAAGGGGTTATCGTGGTAGGTTTCTTGAGAAGTTATCATTCCAGGTTTTATAAAGACTAAATTTTCCTTATTTTATTTCAGTGCTTCACTCCCAGTGGGTGCTGGGCAGCTTTCAACTGCAGTAACAGGAAAACTCATCCATGTTGTGGACTCTGCAGTGATGTGGAGTGGGAGGTCTCCTGGGTGGTTTGAAGGATTCAGCCTTTCTCCGTCCTGCACAGCTCTCCTCAGCTGTTTGGCTTTTTGTCCATAGACTCACCTGTAGCTCCATGATTATGAAATGGCTGTCATAGCTCCAGACACAGCTCCAGGCTTGATCTCTGCATTGGGAAGATCCCCTGGAGAAGGGAATGGCAACCCACTCTAGTATTCTTGCCTGAGAAGAAATAGTCACACAAGGGAAGAAGCATAGCTGCCTGAGTACAGAGAACTCTTCCAAGGTCAGCTGTTTATAATAGTGGTAGTAACTACAGTTGGGCCAGATTGTTGGTCAGGAACACACATTTCAAAAGTTAATTACAGTATTCACTTTATTAACAGATTTTCTGGAACAGGAGAAGATTCCCTTGATTGAGAACTGTGTGTTTGTCCTTTGTCCATTTATCTGTGCGATTGTTGAATTTCTAACTGATTTATAGAAGCTCTTTAAATACTAAGGAAGGGGGCTCAGATGGTAAAGAATCTGCTTGAAATGCAGGAGACTCAGGTTTGATCCCTGGGTTGGGAAGATGCCCTGGATAAGGGAATGTCTACCCACTCCAGTATTCTTGCCTGGAAAATTCCATGGACAGAGGAGCCTGGTGGGCTACAGTCCATGGAGTCACAAAAAGAGTCAGACATGATTGAGTGATTTTCACTTGCAGGCCTAGATCTGTCATAAGAATCACCAATATTTTTCCCCTAAGTTCCTACACTGCGTGTGTTGTTCCTTCTTGCCAGACGCCATGTGCACGGGAAACATTGTTAACAGCGCATTGTGTGTGCCAAAGGGCCTGAACTTGTGTGACAGGGCTGATCCAGCCTGGTCTTGGCGTTGTGGAGGACTGCCCTGCCAGCAAGGAGGAAAGTCTTAGCCAGTGGACCTGGCCCCCCACCAAGAGTGTCCCGTATGTCATGTTTGTGTGTGTGTGTGTGTGTGTGTCTGTGTGTCTGTGTTAGTTGCTCAGTCGTGGCCAACTCTTTGCAACCCCAAGGACGGTAGCCCTCCAGGGTTCTCTGTCCATGGAATTCTCCAGGCAACAATATTGAAATGGGTTGCTATTCCCTTTTTCTAGTTCCTTAATGATTGCTCAGGTGATTGTGAGCATTTTATAATGGAGAATTTGGTTTGTGTTTAAGAAATATAATGGTATAAATCATTATATATGTATTTAGATATAATTGTATGAAAAGATTTAGAAGGAAAATTGATATAATATTTTTCCAGGCTATTTGTAATGTCTATCAAAATTAGCAATTCGTGTACCCACTGACCCAGCAATTCTACCTCTTTAGCTTATTGAAATGATAGATCCACACTTGTACACAGAGATGAATGAGAATGTAGGTTGTAAACTCATTTTATAAATGTCTCATTTTCTGCTCTCCACCCCAGAACAGTGTCTGGCATACCATAGGCATCAGTACACATTTTAGGAAAGAATAAAGAGTAAAATCCGGAAAAATCTAAGTCTGATGGCTAAATAATTATGGTACCTCCATCTAGTGGGATACTCTACCACCGTTAAGGTATGAGATCCAGGTGTGTAGATACTGAGCCATCTCTAAGGTATCGTGTTAACAGACAGCAAGGTGTAGGGTAGGGCAAATTGTATGCTACTGTTTAAAAAGAAACAAACTATATAAATAATATGCATGCATGTATACTAACTCGCTTCAGTCATGTCCAACTCTTTGTGACCCCATGGACTGTAGCCTGCTAGGCTCCTCTGTCCAAGGGATTCCCCAGGCAAGAATACTGGAGTGGATTGCCATGATATGAGTACGTACAGAAATGTGGACACAGGAAAAGATGTCTGAACAAGTTTATAAAAAAAACCAACAATAATGGGATGGGGGACAGGCATGTGAGAAACTCTTTACTATATAACCTTTAGCAGTGTGTTTTAACATGTATTACCCATTCTAAATAAATAAATGAAATGCTGGGTATGAGTGCCCTTCCTATCAGTTTCTTCATCACCATTCCTACAGGGACGTTACAATTCTGTCAACATCACTCAGCACAGCCAGAGCAAGCATGACCTCAGCTTATACGTGCAGTTTGCACTTGTCTTCCTCCCTCCGCACCCCACCTTTCAAAGGCATGACTCTTCTGCCTTTGGCCTAGTCATGTTTCCCCTCATTAATATCCAGGACAGGAGCCAGAGAGCTAATTCATACTGTGGTGTAAATGACTGCCACAGTTCACTGCCTTGCTTCTTTCAGGGGGTTTTGCTATCTTAATAGAGGCAGAGTTTTAAGCCAGGAGACCTGAATTCTGATTGAACAGACTGCAGGATGGGTAGCTCTTCAGTGTCTAAGTATTCTGTAGCCCTGAACACCTGCCCTGCCCCTTCCTGTCCCTTTGAGTGGTAAGAAGCCAGAGAGTTAAGTGGGAGGCTTTGAGAGGCATTAACTGTTGATTCTCCTCCTCCAGGAAGGAGGAGCTGGGATGTGCCTTCCCTGTGGGTAGCTAAACACAGGCTTGCTGGAGTGCCTTTAGAGCAGCCTGAGGGGCCGGGGCCGTGATGTGCAGAGAAGGGCAAGGGGACCCTACCGCCATGGCCATCCCCAGCTCTCCGGGCTTGTAGAGGGTGTGCATGAGGACTCAGGAGCCAGTTCCACAAGCCACAGGCCCCCGTTCTTTATCCAAGCCCAAAGAATACAGCTGAGGACAGGTGGAGTCAGGTGGGCATTCAGCCAGAGGAGCTGTCATCTGAGGTTACAGAAGCTGGAAGAGCTTTGTTTCTCCACAGATCCAGCCCAGAACACTCCAGATTCTCCACCCTGGGATCCCTAGAACAATGGGGGGTTTGTAAATTAATTGTTGATGAAATTTTCATTTTGACTTTTGACCAGCAGTCTCTTACTGACATATTAGTAAATACTAACATGTTTCTGTGAAAATGTGTTATCAAATAAAATGGAGGAAAACACCTTTTCTAGCTAGTAAAAGCAAAAAGACAAAAAAGGCTGGGGTCTCCCAGCAGGGACTGCTCTTCTTCTGGGTGATGCTGCTCTGATCATCATTCCCTGCCCCTCCCCAGTGCTGCTGAACATGCCTCACCGCACCTTCACACCCCTGGGTGTTGTGGGGGTTTCAGTATAGACTCGGGGGCCTATTTAGGCAGTGCTGGGCTGCACCCTGCAGGCCTGCAAGCCTTGGAGCTGCCCAGCCATAAGACGGAAGAAAGCCTGAATACAGAGAGCAAGACACCAAGGTTTATCAGAGAGCAGAGCTTACAAGTCTGAAGCCAAAGGTCCTGGAGAGACTCCCTCTCCGCCTTAGGCAGACAGGACATGGCTGCAGTCTTTGCTATGCGGAAGAGGAAAAAAAGAGGTTGACGCTTACATGCGGAATTAACGTCAAGTTGGCTCATCAGCTACCAGGGAAACCAGCAGCTGGGACAAGGGGCAAGCACACAGGCAGTTACTGATTGGGCCTTAAGATTAAGGGGACTAGATAGTGATGTGAGAGAAGCAGGTACTAGTCAAGCAGGGGATGGACAGAGAGCAGGAGAGCAGCCATCTTGAACAGCCTGACCACACAGAGAGTGAATCATGAGGAGCTGCTGATGGGGTTTTGAAGAGGAGCTTTTGCGCTCTTCTAAAACACCATGTTCTTCCCTCTCTTGCTGTGACTTTGAGAGGAAGCCACGGCTGTGGAAGCTGTTGGTGCCATCTTGCCGTCCTCAGGAGAGTGGGTGTCAGGATGAAGGCAGAGAGGAGGCATAGAAAGAAGCCAGGTCCTTGAGACATTACTGACCTGCTGGCTCATGATCCTCTTGAAGCCTGCCCTACCCAGACCTTTCAGTTACAGGAACCAGTGAGTCAACTTTATTGTTTAAGCCTACTGAAGCATGATTTTGCTGTCCCAGGTGAAAAATTCCTGATGGACAGCTGAGGCAGGTACTACTTGCAGGAACCAAAGAGCTCTAAGGCTGCCCCGTGGGGGTCTGCTCATGCCAGGCCAGGGAGCACCCCAGCTCCCTCCGACCTGAGAAGACGGTATTGGCAGATTCCACCAACACTGGGCTAAATCAGGTGGTGAAGGGACACCCCCTCCCCCAACAACTCCCTGCCTCTCCAGCCATGGGGGCTGTGCCAGGCTGTGAGCCGGGAGGAGAAGTAGCCATTCCCAGGCTGGACAGCAGTCAGCTGCACTGCCTCAGGCGCTTCTCTAAGAAGAGCAGGCTCAGGAGGAGTGGGAGGGAGGAAAGACCCTGGGGAAGAGAAGGAACCCCTAAGACAGAGACTGGAATCTGGGCCGTGGCTCAGAGGAGGATCCATAGGAGCACAGCTGGGGTGGGTGGGGTATCTTGAGTATCCTTAATGACAATGTTTTCTTCCCCACGGAGGCTTGGGGAGCAAAGTTGACGTCAGGGACTAGTAAAGATGAAAACCCCCAGTTTGTACACGAGTGACCTGCCTGCCAATGCAGGAGATGTAAACATACAGTTTGGATCCCTGAGTTGGAAAGATTCCCCTGGAGTAGGAAATGGCAACCCACTCCAGTCTTCTTGCCTAGGAAATCCCATGGACAGAGGAGCCTGTCAGGTTATGGGGAGCTATAGGGTCGCAAAGAATTGCACACAACTGAAGCGACTTAGCACACACACACACGATGTAAAACCCCAACTGCTCTTTTCTGGATCCTTACATTCACCCAGACCATCTCTAGAAGGACAGTCAGAAGATGCTAACAGTGGAAGGGAGCTGGGGGAAAGAGGGACTTATTCTAACTGTGCATCTTTGGTTCATTTCTATTTCCATTTGCAGATAGCACAATGGCTCAGAGCTCAGACTTGGAGCTAGGCTGCCTGGTGTGAGGAGCAGCTGCACCAGTGTGAGCTGAGGCTGGTTGTTTCACCTCCGCCCCGGGCCTTGGGGATACTACCTCCCTCACAGGGTTGTCAGTGAGGCTCCTGGGCGCTAATAGCTACACGTAAGGCACTTCAAGTAATGGCCGTGGTTGGGATTATTATTTACTTTAAAAATTGGGGTGTAATCTTGAAACTAATGCAATCAGCTGTGAAATGTTCACAAATGACGTAGAGAGACAGCAGGGTCTAAAAACTGCTGGGTCATTAAATAAAATCTTAGCTATTACTTTTAGCTTTCTTATTCTCATCTTTTATTGGAGCTACTGGCAAGTCAGAAATTGAGTCTATATTCCTTTTTTATTCTTCTCCCTGGTATCAATGAATGCTGGTGGAATTGGAAGAAGAATATGGATAATCAATCCTTGGCTACTGAAAGCTGCTTCATCATAGTTCAGTTCAGTTCAGGTGTGACTGAGATGCTCCTTATCTGCAGCCCTGGAACTAGGAATGCTTGTGGAGAAAATTCAGCTCACCTGGTTTTTTGGGTTTGCATTTTATATGCTCCAAGTGACCTCTTCACTTCTGTTTGGGTTCACCCTGCAAACCTCCATGTTTTCCATGCTGTGTCAGTGGTCCCCAGTGTCTCTCTTGAAACCCCTGGAGGGAGATGCTTTGCTGGTGGTGGAAAGAACAGAGGCCTGAGTCACTGCATCTGCTGTCCTAGACTTGTGGCATCCTCATTTCTCCCTTGAGGGTGCCAGGGACTTGTGGGGGACTCACCGTGTCCTACATAGGGCCTCATAAGCTACCTGAGGTTCATACTGGCTGCAGTGAGTCCCCAGAGAGGACATTTTGCTTTGGGAACAAGAGCAGGGTTGGAGCTTTCCCTGTTGTACCCACACCCCACTGGACTCTCAAGGCAGAGGCTACAGTGCCCATGACCCTAGATACAGGTCTAGGCTGTGGTGGGACAGCTAATAGTTGTTTTCTGAATCTCTGAGGATAAGGAGAGAGCATTTCTAGCCTGAATCCAGTGAGGCTGAGTTCTTTGAGATGCACAGCTGGAGACTAGTTTTCTTCTAAAAGAGATGTGATAGGAAAC
Source organism: Antilocapra americana (assembly GCA_007570785.1). Lineage (NCBI taxonomy): Eukaryota > Metazoa > Chordata > Mammalia > Artiodactyla > Antilocapridae > Antilocapra > Antilocapra americana. Next base: position 4,644,025 of record ML664159.1, read on the forward strand.
AAAGGGTTTGCATTTATCCCTGTTACCAAAGGAAAGATTTCCCATGACATAGTTTAGGTAAAGACTGATGTGGATGTTTGGAAGCCTTGAAATCCAAGTGAATAAGGTAACCGACACTATCCAATAGAACTTTCTGATGAAATGTTCTATGTTTACACAGTTCAGTATGGTAACCACAAGCTACAGGTTACTATTTAATGCTTGAAATGAGGTTAGCATAGTTGAACTGAATTTTAAAGCATATTTAATTTTGATTGATTTAAATATGCATAGCCACTAGTGGCTAGTGGTGATCACTTTAGACACATAGTTATAGACAGCTGACTTTCACTACAGTAATGATCTGGGGAAAGAAATTAGCATTTTTGAGAGCTGTATTTCAAACACAATGGTGGATAGTTTCTGTAACAGAATTATCTCATTTAATCCTCAAAATTTAGAGGGATAAACTGGGGGCCAGAGAGAGGTGACTGGCCCAAGGTGGCATCTTTAGAGGGGTCAAGGGAAGGGTTCAGCCCTTGGTCTGGCCCATTCTGTATCCAAGCACCATCCTCTATGCTCTGTAACCAGAGAGACTCAAGATGGACTGGAGGGGGTTATTTTACATCAACAAAGCTAAGGCCAGAAAACACAACTTTATGGTTAGGGAAGTTGGGATTATCTTAAGAATACTGAAGGAACCAATAAGTCTTTAGTATTAAATTAAAAGATTTAGTTTTTGGAGGAGAATGGCAGGCTGCCTCTCTCACCACTACTGAAAGTGGCACTTCATTCTGGCTACAGGGAGCACACAGGAGAAGGTTTTAAAGCCTTACCTCTGTCACAGGGGCACTTCTTTCCACATCTCAGTGAGCCTGAGAGGACTTCAGGTCCCCATGGGCCAACTCTGGTCCAGGAGGAACTCAAGCCTTGGGGCACTGTGGGTAGCATTTATACTAACCAGAAACTGGTGGCTTCTGAAGCAAAAGCCTGTATTCAGATTATCTGTCGACCTCAAAACTGATATTAGCAAAGCACACAGTGTGGACCGCCTCTCTGCTCAACCACTCTTGATATGGAGTTATTGCCAAGCCTCAGAAGATGAATAGAATTGTGAGGAAACTCTCTGTTCCACTCACCTGTGGACAGGAAACAATTCCTTAAAAATCCACCATGAAACTAAAAGTAATTTAGGTTGTATAGTTTTGAGAAAAAAACCTTCTCTTGCAAAGATCTGACAAGAGAGTTTGACATGTAATTGACAACAGATGAATTTTTTTTAATGAAATGAACATGGTCAGTACTGCATGTATTGGATGTTGCAGTTTTCCAAAGTAAGCCATCATTTTTGGCATGTCACTCAAGTTAAGAGCACAGCATAATTGTAGACCACTTATATGTATTCTGGTGAACTTGGCATGGCATTTTGGTTTTCTATCACTCACTTAAAACAGGATGTCTGCCATTCTGAGAATGAATTAAAATTCTATTTGGTGATCTGTAAACTGTGATGTGAAATAAATTATGAATTGTGACTGCTTTGATGTTCCAAGCAAAAAATATATAAAGCTTGAAATTGTAAAGTTTACATGATGCTGTATTCATTACAAAGTGAAATAAAGGATTTGGAAGTTGTTTTTTTCCCCTGGTAGCAATACTTGGAATTTTATGTTCTTCCAAGAAAAATCCCCAGTAGTTGTTAATATTTGTATACCATAATCTTCCTGGAGCAAGTGACCTATGAAACTCTGTTTATGGCACTACTGTTCCGCAATCAAACTTGCACAGAATATGTTATCAGGGAAATCAACTCTGCATACCACGGAGGAAGGCCTCTGCCCACCCATGGCAGTCTAGATAACAGGACAGTGTGTTAGAAATCTCACGTTCTGCTTTTCTTTCCCTCCTTATCATTCTTTCCATGGGTTCATTACAGGGCATGAGTCTAAAAGCGAGAACAAAGTGCTGCGAAGTAAATCACCTGAGTGATACGTAGAGGACTGTCTCCTAGACCATCTGTATACCTATAGAGGTTGGTGTTCTTTGGAATGTGATGGAGCAGTTCGTGGATCTTCAAGTCAGGAAACCATTCAAGACAGTCTGGGTCTGTGGTGGGTTTAGAAGAGTCAGCAGGTTGGGAGAACATCAAAAGGCAGGCTGTCCAGGCAGAAGGGGAGGCCTGAGCCAGCAAACAAGGGGCAGCAGGAGGGCCACCTGGGGTAAAGCAAACAGCTGGAAGACCTGGTGGTCTGGAAATGGGATTTGTTCTTGGAGGTTCCTCAGAACTTCTGTACACCTAGGCTGAGAAAAGCACACACGTTGGATTGCATGAATATTTGTTTTGGAAGCAGATATTCTTCAGAAATTGTTTTCATTGGTAACAGAATTATGACCAGGTTTTAGGATTAGGAGGTCCTGTTGCTGGCTAGCATGAGATTCTTATCTTTTGATTCTTACAGGACTAATAAGTATGGTCTAGTGCACAGGGCTCTGGTCTGAGAGAGAGGAGGGATGAGGTCTAGTCCCAGCTCCACCACCCAGACTGACTTTAATCTCTTCTACGTAAAATGCCTGGTTTGGGACGAAGGAGATGATAATCAGAGGGAACTGCCAGTTTGGAACACAGGAGGTTGTACTCTCGCTGTGCCCACCCAGTGCAGGGAGACTTGCTAATTGTCTTTCCTGGGACTAACCTCAGTAACATCTCCCCACCTTCTACAAGAAGCTCAGTGCCCTCTTACTAGCATGCATAGTTTAGGTATCAAAAAAATATAAATGTCCCCCAAATCAATGATTTTATGGCTATGTCTATCATCTGAATTAAACAAAATAATTGAATGTTTGGAATTTGGTGAGATGACTCAGATTTGAGATGGTCAGTAAGCTGATGTTGCAGTCGGGAGAGGCTAGGATACACTGCAGTAATGAATATGCTGTGATCTCAGGGCTTAAAATAGCAAAGGTTTATTTGTTGTTCCCACTATGTAAGTCCATTACTGGTTAGCTGGGAGCCCGGCCCGTATCACTGGTTACCGGAGTGGGCTGACGTATCTGCTTCCTCAGGCGCCGGCTCCTTGATGTGGCTGAGGGGGAAAGAGCAAGGACAACTGTCCTTAGGCTCTTGAAGTTCCTGCTGGAGGCGACATTCACTTCTGCTCACCTTGCATGGGCCAAAGCACATCCCACGGCTGTGCCTAACTTCTTCAGAGGGTGGGAAGGTACAATACCATTATGTTCCCCAGGAGGTGGGGAGCTCCAAGTATTTGCATGTGTGCTTCGTCGCTCAGTTGTGTCCGACTCTTTGCAACCCCATGGCTTGTAGCCCTCCAGGCGCCTCTGTTCATGGGGATTTTCCAGGCAAGAATACTGGAGTGGGTTGCCATGCCCACCTCCTCCAGGGGATCTTCCCAGCCCAGGGATCAAACCCAGGTATCCTGCATTGCGGGTGGATTCTTTACCATCTGAGCCACCAGGAACAGCACAAATGCCTGCCACAACAGAAGTGCCAGGCATGGCCCAACTTTATCGCAAGTCTTTTGGTAATGTTATCGGTCTGCTATTCTGCCCTAACAAAGTGCCACAGGCTGGGGGGATGAAACAGCAAAAAATTTTTCTCCCACTTCTGAAGGCTAGAAGTCTGAGATCACGGTTTGGCAGCACTGGTTTCTTCTGATGCCTCTCTTCTTGGTTTGTGGATGGCTGTCTTCTCCTGGTGTCCTCACGTGGTCTTGCCCCTGTGCACGTCTGTGTCCTAATCTCTTCTTGTAAGGACACCAGCCATATAGGACTAGGGCCCATCTCAATGACTTCATTTCACCTTATTACCTTTTTAAAGTCTGGGAGTTAGGACTTAAACATATGAATTTATTGGGGGGGAGCACAATTCACCCCGTAACAGATACGTAAAAACTGGGGCCTATCTCATGCATTGCGGCTGTGACAATACTAGGAGCATGCAAAGCTTTTTTTCTGTTTGGTTGTGCTGGGTCTTCACTGCTGTGAGCGGAGGCTACTCTCTGTTGCAGTGCAAGGGCTTCTTACTTCAGGGGCTTCTCCTGTTCAGAGCTCGGGCTCTAGAGTGCACGGACTTCAGTAATTGTGGCCCAGGAGCTCAGTACTTTTTGGCTCTCAGGCTTTAGGGCATAGACTCAGCAGCCATGGTGCACAGGCTTAGTGGCTCTGTGGCATGTGGGATCTTCCTGGAACAGGGATCGAACCCCTGTCTCCTGCATTGGCAGGTGGATTCTTTACCACTGAGCCACCAGGGAAGCAAAACTTTTTGATACATCTTATTCCTATACTTGGTGCTGAAACCCTAATGAAATAAATTTCTGCAAACAAGTTATTACTTGCTATGACCTTAAAGACAGATGCTGTGATTAGGATTTAAAAGTTTAAAGAAATTTAAATTCAATGGCAGGCCTATAGAGAAAGCTTTCCTAATCCATCTCATATCCTATATGCTTTCTGAACTTAGATTGTACAGAGTGCACAAGACTGATTTCATTTTTAAAGGGGTCAATACCTTTTTTTTTAATGTACCTTTATTATTTTTTTTTTGGACTGTGCTGGATCTTTGTTGCTGCACACGGGTTACTCTCTTCTTCTTCAAGAAGTGCAGGCTTCTTCTTGTGGCGGCTCCTCTTGTTGCAGAGCAGGGGTTCTAGGCACGCAGGCTTCAGTGGTCGTGGTGCTCGGGCTTAGTTGCTTCACAGCATGTGGGGTCTTCCTGGACCAGGGACTGAACCTGTGTCCTCTGCATTGGCAGGCAGATTCTTTACCATGGGACCACCAGGGAAGTCCTGATTTAATTTTTTATGGAAATTCTCTTGTGATAGCTATACAGTAGAAAATCACAGGCCAGTTAACTGTTTTTGAGTGTTTCCCTGCTATTAGCCTTTGTTCCAGGCTAGTGATTCTCAGACTTGCCCATATAGCAGAATCCCAGGAGGCCTGAGAGGTGCCTGAGGGTTTGCATTTCTAACAAGTCCCCAAGTGGTGCTGTTCCAGGTCTGGGGACTAGACTTCAAGGAAGGCTGGTGGAGAAATCTGCAGCTGGGATGGTAAACACCATCCTCACACGCTTCCTCATCTGGGTGCCTGTTTGGTTCATGCAGGTACACATGCTGGCACCTCCCAAGACGATTCAGAATTGTGAATTGTCTGACCAGGATGAGCTCTTTTGTATTCTTAGTCTCTGTATAAACCATGTACTATTATTATTCACTCTGCACCGGGCCTGCCTCCTCTTGGCTCCCTTTTCAGTCACTTTATTTTTGTTTTTAGAACAGAGGGTTCTAGTAGAACATTCTTTTTTTTTGGATATTCTATTATTTTTATTATTACTTTATTTTTTTTATTATTATTGTTTTTGCCATACAATGCCATGATATCACCATGGGTTTACATATGCTCCCCCTCCAGAACCCCCCTCCCTCCTCCCTCCCTCCTCCCTCCCCCCAGGAAATCTCGCTGCACCAGCCCCGAGCATCAATCCTGGGCTGGCGATTGATTAGACATATGATAATTAACATGTTTCAATGCCATTCTCCCATATCATCCCACCCTTACCCTCATCCACAGAGTCCACGAGTCTATTCTATACATCTGCGTTCCTTTTGCTGTCTCGCATGTTGGGTTCTCGTTACTGTCTTTCTAAATTCCATATATATGTGTTAATATACTATATTGTTGTTTTTGCTTCTGGCTTACTTCACTCTGGATAATGGGCTCCAGTTTCATCCATCTGAGTAGAACTGCTTCAAATGAATTTTTTTTTAATGCTGAGTAATATTCCATTGTGTATATGTACCACAGCTTTCTTATCCATTCGTCAGTTGATGGGCATCTAGGTTGCTTCCATGTCCTGGCTATTGTAAACAGTGCAGCTCTTTCAATTCTGGTTTCCTCGGTGTATATGCCCAGCAGTGGGATTGCTCAAAATGGATCAAAGATCTAAGCATAAGACCAGAAACTATAAAACTCCTAGAGGATAACATAGGCAAAACACTCTCTGACATAACCCAAAGCGGGATACTCCATGACCCACCTCCCAGAATATTGGAAATAAAAACACGAATAAACAAATGGGACCTAATTAAAATTAAAAGCTTCTGCACAACAAAGGAAACTATAAGCAAGGTGAAAAGACAGCCTTCAGAATGGGAGAAAATAATAGCCAATGAAGCAACGGACAAACAATTAATCTCAAAAATATACAAGCAACTCCTGCAGCTCCATTCTAGAAAAATAAACAACCCAATCAAAAGGTGGGCCAAAGAACTTAACAGACACTTCTCCAAAGAAGACATAAAAATGGCTAACAAACACATGAAAAGATGCTCAACATCACTCATTATCAGAGAAATGCAAATCAAAACCACAATGAGGTATCACTTTACACCAGTCAGAATGGCTGTAATCCAAAAATCTACAAGCAATAAATGCTGGAGAGGATGTGGAGAAAAGGGAACTCTCTTACACTGTTGGTGGGAATGCAAACTAGTACAGCCACTATGGAAAACAGTGTGGAGGTTCCTTAAAAAACTGCAAATAGAACATTCTTTGTAACAGTTATGCCAATCCCACCAGTTTTGAGGAAAAAAAAAAAAACTTACTCAATCCTTTTTCTAACGGGTGATATTTTCATAAACAAAATTCCCCGGGCCCAGGGTTAACTGTGACCAGTTCTGCTTTGAGGGATCATGGAAATTCCTGCTAAGACGCAACACTCACCCTCTTCTTGACATCCTTGAACTCCTGTTGGGCTGCAGACTCCAGCCCTGCCATTAGGAATGGTGATGTTTTAGTTCCCCAAGGAGTGGTGATGGCCAGGGAGGTGACAAGTATACATGCCCAGAGCAGGTGGCTGAGGCAGGCCTGTTCTCTGCCTACCCAACATTCGTTGTCCTTTTCTTCCTTACTAACTGGACCCCAGTACTGCTTGGGGTGGCAGTGTGTCCCCCTAAATACCATGACAATGCCTTTGCAGCCAGTAGCAGCTGTGTGACCCAGTACTGACCAATGACATCCAAGGAGCTTCTGGGTGGGACTTCCAGGGAATGGCTTTTTAAACGGGTCTGGCTCAGGTGGGGTGCTCCTATTCCTTTCCTCTTCCTTTTTTTTCCTTCCTGGAATGCAGATGCAAGGCTTGGAGTGTTGTAGCAGCCACTTTGCTACAAGAGCTGCACACTGAGGAAGCTGGAGCGGAAAGAAAGAAGGAACCTGCCTCTTTAATGACTTCCCTGCAGCTGCTGATCTCCAGACTTCCTATTCTGTGAGAAAACAAACCCCTTGCTCAGCAGGGCCTCCGTCAGGTTTCTGGTTCCTCAGTTACCCACAAGGGCTCTGCCTCGGGCAGTGTGGTATCTGGGAAGGAAAAGAAGTGGTTGAAGAAGGGTGGGAGTGTGCTCCCTGCCGCTGTCACAGTGATGAGAAGCGGCGACCACCACTTCCTGAGCACTAACTATAGCTCAAGCATGACGCCAAGCCCTGGACATAGAGAACCATGGAACTGAAAGGAATCTCGAGGTTATCCAGCCTCACCCTTTCCCCTCAGGATGCCAGACTTGGAAGGAGGGTGGGGTTGGACAACTTAAATGGGAGCCGGGAGCTGAGCATTCTGTATATAGAGAAAAATTATGTCTCCCACTTTCCAAATGTATCAAGACACTGTTGTGATTAATATAATAGTATAGGGACTTCCCTGGTGGTCCAGTGGCTGAGAATTTGCCTGCCAATGAGGGGACATGGGTTCGAGCCCTGGGCCAGGAAGATCCCATGTGCTGTGGAGCAACAAAGCCGGTGTGCCACAGAACCCATGCTCCACAGCAAGAAGCCACAGCAATGACAAGCATCGCAACAAAGAACGGCCCCTGCTTGCTGCAACTAGAGAAAAGCCTGTGCACAACAGCGAAGACCCAGCACAGCCAATAGAACATAGACAACAAAATAATATATATTAACGTGTTATATATTATGTATAACATATACATATATGTATGTGTATAACATATATAACAATATATATTGGCATAATAAAAGCACTGCTAAATGCAGAGGTTGTGGCCATGGTGTTTGTGTATGTGTGTTTAAAGGGTTTTCACATCCCAGGCGTTATGAACCCCTCCTCAAGCAGACCTGCCCTGTGCTGCTCCTTCTCTGAGAAAGCCCCCTGGGAACCTCAGGGCCTTCCTTACCTTGAGTTCAGCTCTGACTCTGGGTAGCTCGTACCAGTGATCTGGTCCACTTGAGGGCAGCTGAGAATAAACCCTTCCGAATATCTGGAAGTCAGCAGTCATATGTCCTCGCACCTCTTCCCTCATTGTCACCTTGATCCAGACTCACAGTTTGTCCTGCTTTGCCTGGGATTATCCCAGTTTTAAAACTGAAAGCTCTGTCTGGAAACCTTCTCAGACCTGGGCAAATCAGTATGTTTAATCCCTTAACCTATAACTGTCTACACTTCTTCAGGCTAAGCAACGTGTTTCCTAAAATGTTTGCAGTAGAATGAGGTGTTCACAGCTCCTCGCATCCTGACTCTCCTCTCTGGCACAGTCTCCAGCTCATCAGTGTTGCTTATAAAATCAGCACCTAGAACCAACGACAACAGTCCGTGTTGAGTTTGGTGGACTTGTCTGTCAACGCCATCAATTTGTAACCAACTGTACCACCATTGGCTCCGAACTGCAATGTGATTGAGGAAAACCATAGGGCTTATGTCTCTCAAGTCCAGTTTCCCCAGTCATACCCTGGATTTGGCAGGTGGCTTTTTCAACCTAATGGCAGTATTCTTTTTCATTTTTTCCACTTTAACATTTTGGCTTGGGCCCATGCATCATTCTTGTTCCGGTGATGTGAATTGTGAGCCTGCAGCCTGTCTTACTGGTGGTCTCAGCCCTGTATGTGCCTTCTCAGCATTTGGTAAACACTTCTTCAACAGTCTCATCGAGGGCTCTGGACAAAGCACACCACTGAGACACCCTTTGCTGTCAGTCAAGAATCTGTAGTTTTCTTGTTGAGCTACCTAGGAATCCATCTCATTGTTTTTTGGCCTGTGGGGGTAATCACAGTGATTTGGAGCACAAAGTCTTGAAAAATATAGATCTGTGAGGGGCTGAAGCCTTTCCCAGAAAGGAGAGGGTGTCACCAGTCAACCCCTGAGCACAGAGAGTTGAAGCGCTGGCCCTGTAATTTTGTGGGCGGTTTACTCCCCACAAATCCCCAATGATTGACTGATTGCCTTTGGCCACTCGCAGGTCTCTGGGCCAACTCCTCTCAGCCAACAATTATTTAGCCACTCCTGGGGAGTTCAGATTGATTCGCTAACTATTCCAGGGTTTTATTCTGTCACATGAAGACATTGGTACAGTAGGATATCCTTTCACAGGAATCCTTTTAGAACTTGTGTTTTAACTTTTCTATTCCTCTACCTGTTCCTATGCCCTTAATTACAACTGAGTTCATGCCCAGGTCTTAAATGTGCAGTTCCATGAGTTTTGACAAACGTATGGATCTGCGCTACCAGCATCCCAGTCAAGACATAGAGCTTGTCCATCACCACAGGCAGATCCTCTCCCTCACCCTTCACACAGTCCAAGGCTCTAACAAGGCAACAGATCTCAGACACCATTCTAACATAATTAAGGTAGAATAAATATCCTACAGAAAACATGATCTGAATGTCCCTCCTACATTCAACTACATTCAACTGTCCCTACAGTTTAGAATGTCCGTCCCTCCACTGGCGACAAGGTACCAAGTATTTACTACCTCTTGTCCCCATAATTCCCATTGCATAAAACAAGTAGTTCCATATGTCATAACAATTGGAGCCTTTATTCTGTGTTGTAACTTATGGTGTGCAATAAACATGTGTATAAGACTGAACCTACATGGGGACAGTCTGCCGGGACATGAGTGTCATTGCTCACTGGTTGGCTGAATTAACCTTTGAGGCCTGCAGCCAGTAGCGGTGCCCACAGCGGAGGGGGTGCTGGCGGGCCCCCACACTGGTTTGTGTTGGCTGCTGTTTAAGGTGACCCGCGTTCGAAGGGCATTGCTGACTGCTGCAACCCACACACCTGCGTGTCTCGGGGAATGTGAGTGACTGGTAGGGCCTGACTTGGCAAGTAATGGAGCTTTCGTTTGTTGCCAGAGGTGAACTGGCCCATTCACCCTAAGTGGACAGAAGAAAACTCTCTGAAATGCTGCCTTGTAAGGAGCGTCCACATTTATTATAATGGTGACCTCAGGAAAACTCTGGAACGTTCTTTAAGTCTGACGCAAATTATGTTTTAGGAATTCTACCTCAGGTTCAGCTTTGGTGTTTTTGCCCTCCTATGGCTAAGTACTATTCAGATCACTGGGCAGCAACAAAGAAATATTAACAGTGATGTCAATAATAATCACCACTCTCGTGACAACAGTAGCAACCGTTCACTGTTTGCTTGCGTGCTGGAAGCTGTGCGGAAGAGCTTATGTAAATCATATTAATTCCCATGGCTGCACCATTTATAGATGAAGTAATTGGAGTCATTCAGGGTAGGTAACTTACCTAATAGGGCTACACCATGTTAACAGCAGCATTTATACCAGCTCTTCCAGCAGAGAACACATGGCAAGCTTACACTGGGCAATTGGAAGTGGGTGTAAAAAAGGTGTGGACAGGGTTTAGGGAAACCATAGGGCTACTAACAGTGGGGCGCTTGTGCCCCCAGGTCAGTAGAGAGGAGGAAGCTGGCGATAGTGAGGCTGTGAGCAGAGGGCTCTTTCAGGACCTGTGGTCTTTGGTTGGGAGTCACTGTCCGTCACAGGACACCCACAGATACAGAAAGGAAACACGCTCTGGCATCACAGCACTTGCCTACCTCCAGTCCCTGGGCTCTCCACTGATAAACCTGATGGAAGCAGGAGTTGGAGATCCGTTGGTGTACTCAAGTATTTATACTGAAAAGTTCTTCGCTCAGTCTATGGCATGTTTTTTTCACTTCATGTATGTTGACGTTTGTTCTACATATATTTTACACTTCAGTGTAGTAAGATTTCAGAGAAGGTGATGGCAACCCACTCCAGTACTCTTGCCTGGAAAATCCCATGGATGGAGGAGCCTGGTGGGCTGCAGTCCATGGGGTTGCGAAGAGTTGGACACGACTGAGCAACTTCACTTTCAGTTTTCACTTTCACGCATTGGAGAAGGAAATGGCAGCTCAATCCAGTGTTCTTGCCTGGAGAATCCCAGGGACGGGAGAGCCTTGTGGGCTACCATCTATGGGGTCGCACAGAGTCAGACAAGACTGAAACAACTTAGCAGCAGCAGCATAGTCAGATTTAGCTTTTCTTTCATGGTTTGTGCTTTTATATCTTTTTTTTTTTTTAAGTTCCTTTACTTTATTGTGTTGGTTTTGCCATACATTGACATGAAACCGCCATGGGTTTACATATGCTCCCCCTTCAGAACCCCCCTCCCTCCTCCCTCCCAATTCCCTCCTCCTGGGTCATCTTGGTGCACCAGCCCCGAGCATCAGCCCTGGGCTGGCGATTGATTTCACATATGATAATTAACATGTTTCAATGCCATTCTCCCATAACATCCCACCCTTGCCCTCTTCCACAGAGTCCACGAGTCTGTTCTATACATCTGTGTTTCTTTTGCTGTCTCGCATATCCAGAGTGAAGTAAGCCAGAAGGAAAAACAACAATACAGTATACTAACACATATATATGGAATTTAGAAAGATGGTAACGAGAACCCTGCGTGTGCTTTTATATCTTAAGAAATTCCTTACTTACTCCAATGTCATAAAAATAGGCTCTTACTTTCTTCCACAGTTGTTAAGATGTTGTTTTCCACATTGGGTCTTTAGCATCCATAATTTTGTATGAATGAATGAATGTGAAGTCACTCATTTGTGTCCAACTCTTTGCGACCCCATGGACTATAGCCTACCAGGCTCCTCCATCCATGGGATTTTCCAGGCAAGAGTACTGGAGTGGGTTGCCATTTCCTTCTCCAGGGATCTTCCCAATACAGGGATCAAACCCAGTTCTCCCACATTGTAGGCAGACGCTTTACCATCTGAGCCACCAGGGAAGTCATATGTGTGTGTAAAAAAGTGATTTTCCCCCCAAAGCAATTGACAGTTGTCCCAGCATCATTCACTGGTCTAAACTGTAATACCACTTCTGCCATGAATGGAGTTTTCATGTAAGGACATGCATGTGGATGTGTTCCTTGGTTCATTTGTCTACCTGGGCTTGTTATTTTAAAAATACCTGGCACTCATTATGTTAGTGTCTCCAGCTTTACTCTTAGTAAGTCACATTATCCAGAAGTGTGAGTCCCTATCTCCTTCTCCTCCTCCTCCTCCTCCTTCTTCCTTTTTTTAAGCTGTACTATCCCTTTTGTTACTTGCTAATATTTTGAGAATGAACTTGACAAGTTCCAGGGAAAAATGTTGTTGGGGTTTTGTCTGAAACTGCATTGCATTTATTGATTAATGTGGAGAGAAGTGACTTATTTAAAATATTGAGTTTTGAGGAATTCCCGGGTGGTTCAGTGGTTGAGACTTGGTGCTTTTACTGCCAAGGGCCTGGGTTCCATCCCTGGTTAGAGAACTAAGATCCCACAAGCACACAGCCCCGCCAAAACACCCCAGCAAAACAAAACAAAAATATTAAGTTTTGCCATTTGTGATTGTGGTATATATGTCTACTTGTTGTGGTGTCCTTTTTTTAAAAAATTATTTATTTTTAATTGGAGGATAATTGCTTTATAATATTGTGTTGGTTTCGGCCATACGTCAACATGGATCAGCCATAGATATACATATGTCTCCTCCCTCTTGAAGCTCCCTCTCACCTCTCCTCCCATCACCCCTCTAGGTTGTCACAGAGTACTGGTGTGAGCTCCCTGAATCATGTCAGCGAATTCTGACTGGCTATCTATTTTACATACGATAATGCATATGTTTCCATGCTACTCTCTCAATTTGTTCCACCCTCTCCTTACCCCACTGTGTCCACAAGTCTGCTCTCTATGTCTGTCTGTGTCTCCATTGCTGCCCTGCTAAAAGTTCATCAGTACCATCTTTCTTAGATTCCATATATATGAATTAATACATGACATTTGTTTTTCTTTTTCTGACTTACTTCACTCTGTATAATAGGCTCCAGATTCACACATAAGAACTGACTGAAATGTGATCCTTTTTATGGCTGAGTAATATTTCATTGTGTATATGTACCACAGCTTATTTATTCATTCATCTGTCGATGGACATCCAGGTTGCTACCATGTTCTAGCCATTCTATATAGTTCTGCAATGAACATTGTGGGTACGTGTGCCTTTTTCAGTTATGGTTTTCTCAGGGTATATGCCCAGTAGTGGAATTGTTGGGTCATATGGGAATTTTATTCCTAGTTTTTTTAAAGAATCTCCATACTGTTATCCATAGCAGTTTTATCAATTTACATTTCCACCAACAGTGCATGAGGGTTCCCTTTTCTCCACACTCTTTAGCATTTATTGTTTGTAGATTTTTTTGATGATGGCCATGCTGATCAGTTTGAGGTGATACTCATTGTACTTTTATTTGCAATTCTCTAATAATGAGTAATGTTGAACATCTTTACATGTTTTTATTAGCCATCTGTATGTCTTTTTTTGCCAGATAGACTGAGGCACACCAGGTTTCTCTGTCCATGGAATTCTCTAAGCAAGAACACTGGAGTGGGTTGCCATTCTCTTCTCCAGGGGATCTTCTTGACCCAGGGATCAAACCCATGTCTCCTGCATTACAGACAGATTCTTTACCATCTGAGCCACCAGGGAAAAATTGGGAAAGGAGTACATCAAGGCTGTGTATTGTCATCCTGCTTAACTAACTTATATCCAGAGTACATCATGCAAAATGCTGGGCTGGATGAAGCACAAGCTGAAATCAAGATTGCCAGGGGAAGTATCAATAACTGAGGATACACAGATGACACCACCCTTATGGCAGAAAGCAAAGATGAACTAAAGAGCCTCTTGATGAAGTTGAAAGAGGAGAGTGAAAAATCTGGCTTAAAACTCAACTTTCAAAAAAACTAAGATCATGGCATCCAGTCCCATAACTTCATGGGAAATAGATGGGAAACAGTGGAAACAGTGACAGACTTTATTTTCTTGGGCTCCAAAGTCACTAGCCATGAAATTAAAAGACGTTTGCTCCTTGAAAGAAAAGCTATGACAAACCTAGGCAGGGTATTACAAAGCAGAGATATCACTCTGCTGACAAAGGTCTGTCTAGTCAAAGTTATGATTTTTCCAGTAGTCATGTACAAAGGTGAGAGTTGGACCATAAAGAAAGCTGAGCACCAAAGAATTGATACTTTTGAACTATGGTGCTGGAGAAGATTCTTGAGTCCTTTGGACAGCAAGAAGATCAAACCAGTCAATCGAAAAGGAAATCAACCCTGAATATTTATTGAAAGGATTCATGCTGAAGCTCTAATACTTTGGCCATCTGACGCTGGGAAAGACTGAGGGCAGGAGGAGAAGGGGGCAACAGAGCATGAGATGGTTGGATGGCATCATTGACTCAATGGACACGAGTCTGAGCAAACTCTGGGAGATGGTGAAGGACAGGGAAGCCTGGCGTGCTGCAGTTCATGGGGTTGCAAAGAGTTGTACATGACTGAGTGACTGAACAACAACATCTTCTTTGGAGAAATGTCTGTTTAGCTCTTCTGCCCACTTTTTGATTGGGTTGTTTGTTTTTACACACTGCAGGAGCTGGTTGTATATTTTTGAGATTAATCCTTTGTCAGTTGTTGCATTTGCTATTATTTTCTCCCATTCTGAGGGTTGTCTTTTCACCTTGTTTATGATTTCCTTTGCGGTGTAAAAGCTTTTGGGTTTAATTAGGTCCCACTTGTTTATTTTTGTTTTTATTTCTCTAAGAGGTGGATCATAGAGGATCTCGTGCTTTATATCAAAGAGTGTTCTGCCTATGTTTTCCTCTGAGAGTTTTATAGTTTTTGGTCTTACATTTAGGCCTTTAATCTATTTTATTTTGTTTATGGTGTTAGGAAGTGTTCTAATTTCATTCTTTTACACATAGCTGTTCAGTTTTCCCAGCACCACTTATTGAAGAGAATGTATCTTTTGTTCCACTGTATATTCTTGCCTCCTTTGTCAAAGATAAGGGGCCCATAGGTGCATGGGTTTAATCTCTGGGTTTTCTATCTTGTTGTATTGATCTATATTTCTCTTTTTATGTTGATGTCCTTTCATGTCCTTCATTATAATTTGATACTTTCCTCTGGATCATAAACTGTTTTTGTTAGAATATTTTCCTAGTTAATACCTGGTAGTTTTGTTTTGTATTGAGATTGGAAACTTCTTTTTAAATACATTTTAATTAATTGATTCTTGTCTAAATACTTTTGATTTTTCATCTGTTGATCTTATATTTAGTAACCTTTTAAAATGTCATATTAGGTATAATACTTTTAAATAATCTCTTGGATTATCTGTGTTGTGGTAGGCAGAATTTTAAGGAAGTCTCCAAGATCATTAGATTTTCACCTTCTGGTATTTACACTCCCTATAATCTCCTCCACTGAGTGTGGCAGAACCGGTGAATATGGTGGAATAGTCACTCCCTTGAACAGGTTATTTTCTATGGCAAAGATGATGGGACAACACTCACTCTCATTATTTTTGTATCACAAAAGACTCATTCTTAGCCCATGGAAAAGAAAGATTCTCCTGGTCGCTTTGAATAAGTACGCTGTCATGGATTGGGGCATGTAGCAAAGGACTGCAGGCAGCTTCTGGGAGCTGAGAACAGCCCCCAGATGATCAAGGAAATGAAAACCTCAGTCCTATAATCACAAGGAATTTAATTCTGCCAACAACCAAATGAGCATGGAAATGGACCCTGAGCTCCAGCTGTGAGTAGAAACAAGGAGCCACCTTGATTTCTACCTTCTGAGATCCTGGGCAGAGAACAAAATTCTACCCAACTGTGAAATAATAAATGTGTGCTGCTTGAAGCTGCTATACTTGTGATAACTTGTTACCCTGCAACAGAAAACAAATACATACACAAACAATATATATTATCTGCAATTAATGGCAAGATGTTTTTCTTCCTTTCCAAACAGTATACATTGAATATTGATCTCTGGTCTTATCTTGAGGGCTAAAGTCTTGGGTTAAATAGAAGAACTGATATTGAAAATCCTTGAATTTTTCTTAATTTTGAGGAAACCCTTCTAATATTTCATCTTTAAGTACAATGCTTGCTGTAATTTCTTGGAGGACATCTTTCATGAGGTCTAAGATTTGTCTTCTATTCCTACTTTGCTAAGAGTTTATTTTCTAATTATAAATGGGCTTTACAGTTATTAAATGAATCTTCTATATTTATGGAAATAATTATGTATTTTCCTTTTATAACATGTTAAACTGGCTCCTACATTGATAGATTTTCTTAAGCTAAACATTGTTTCATTCTGGCAATGAATCTTAATTTTTTTCTTAAGTTTCAATAGATTGCTGGATTCATTCTGCTAACATTTAAAAGATTTTTGTTATCTTCACATATTTGGTAAAACAACTGTAATACCATCAAGGATTGTTGCTTTTTTAAAAAATAGACTCTTTCTTATAAAGAGCATGTTTAGGTTCATAGCAAAGTTGAGCAGCAAAAGAGTTCTCATAAAATCCCTGTCTCTCCCCACCCTCCCAGACTCCCTCATCATCATCTTCCACAGAGTGGTACATTTTTTAAACTGATGAATCTACATTGACATATCATTATCTCCAAAAGTTCATAGTTCACATTAGGTTTCACTCTTGTTGTACATTCTGTAGGTTTAACAAATGTATCATGTTACGCACCATTATAGTATCATATAGAGTACTTTCACTGCTCTAAAAACCCCCCATGACCTAATTCATCCCTTCTTCCTCCAAGCCCTGCAAGCCACTCATCTTCTTACTGACTGCATAGTTTTGCCTTTTCCAGAATGTCACATAGTTGGAACCACACGGTATGCAGCCTTTTCAAACTGGCTTTGTTCACTTAGTAACTCGTATTTTAAGTTTCCTCCATGTCTTTTCATGACTTCATAGCTCATTTCTTTTTAATGCTGAGTAATATTCCATTGTCTGCATGTACCACAGTTTGGCCATTCACATCTTGATTGCTTCCAGGTTTTGATAATTATGAATAAAGCTGCTATAAACATCCGTGTGCAGGGTTTTGTATGGGCATAAGTTTTCAAGTGTAAATACTAAGGGCTGTGACGGCTGGATTGTAGTCTGTTTAGTTTTGTAAGAAATTTACAAATTGTCTTCCCAAAACTGCTGTACCATTTTGAAGGATCATTGCTTCTTTTTAGTGGTTGAATGTTTTTTAATTACTGATTCAACTCATTTTTAAAAGTTTACAGATCTTTACAGGCTTCTAAAATTCATTTGATTTTTCTGTATTTTTCTGAAAATTATCTACTGCATCTAATTATTGTCCTATAGTGGATAGCATTCTTACATGAAATTTTTAAAAATTCTTATACTTTTATTTAATTTTCATTTTTAGTATTATTGATCTGTGGCTTTTCTTGTTTATTATTGACCAATTTTGGAGAGTTTTTTCCATTTTACAGGTCTATAAAGGGTCAGCCTTTGATTTTATTAAACCTAGTGAGTTAGATTTCTCATTTATTTTATTCACTTCTGTTTTTACATTTATTACTTCTACTTTATTATTTTTATGACTTTTTGAACTGAATGCTTTAGATCATTAGCTAAATTTTTATTCTTTCCTACTATATTTGATTTTTTTCCTCTAAGCATTGTTGCATTCCACATATAGAATGGCATCCATTTCTAAATATTTTACAAGTTTTATAATGATTTATTCTTTAACTCATGAAATAATTAGAAAACTATTTCTTATTGTCCAAATACATTGATTTACTTTTAAAATTTGTTTCTGATTAAATTTTCTCCATGGTACTGAGGTTTTGTATTTACTGAGATTCCTTTTGCTGTTGTTCAGTGGTCAATTTTTGTAATTATTCAACTTTTTATAAATGTTTCAACTGTGACAGGACAAAAATATGTTCCTAATATTGGGCACATGGTTGGATTATCCCAAATTTTTGAAAACTTAATTCTTTCCTGGTATCCTTACAGGGAAGTCTGCCTATTCTTAAACCCAAGGACTTTTTAGGTCCTGGACTAGCTCTCAGTTTAACTTTTTGGATCAGGATTCCTGTGCTCTGGAAATAATGTAAATGTGGCTCCCATTCCTATGAATGGAGTAAGCCTGGGGATTTGATTTCACATGAAGGAGTTACTCTTCTTTACACACAGCAGCAGGCAGATGACAAACTCCCTGGATGCCCATAGTCCTTGGGGAAACATTTGCATTTACAGGTGTAGTTTTTCTAGCCCTTTTTTCATGGAAGGGTTCACAGAGAGTTACAAAACTTACGCTGCATTTATTAGAGATTTGAGAGGTGAATCTCAGTGAACACTTGGTCAGATGATACAGAAGTGTCCATTACAAAGGGAAAAAAATATATATATATAAATATAAAACAGTAGGCACTTAGGTTTTCATTGTAGTGTCTATTCTAGCATCTATTTCCAACACTACTTTTGAGCTTGATAGAAAGACTTCAGTCATATGCAATATTTTAAAATTATCTTTTTAAAAATTCTATTGAATTGGCTGCAGCTACTAACTAGGTTGCTCAGCTCTCTCAGCTAACTAATTCCGGTACTTGAGAAATTAGGAACTAAAAGGATTTATTTATTGTCTGTTTGTGCTGCTGTCAACAGAAACTGAGGTCAGCTCTGACTAAGATTTGCTGTGTACACAGTGGTTTGAGGATCTTCCTTCTGCTTTTACACAAAATAGATCTCATAGTATGTGAGACAGTGCGTTTCCAGTTTTCTCAGCTCCTCATTACCTACTGAGCTGATGACAGTATTCTTGAATCAGCATCGCTATAGAAAGCCACTGAAGACTTCAGTAGACCCCAGTTTGGGGGTATAATCACTCTGAATGAAGAAGCCCAAGTAACTAAAGTGGAGGAAGTATGGTTGGGATGAGATAAAAGGGGTAGTAAGCAGAAAACAAGTGAGGCCAGAAAGCCAGGAGAAGCCAGGCACTCTCAAGTCGAGACTGTGACCCTTCAGGGGGGGCCTTGGTGGAGAGGCAGCCTCAAGTGCCAAGTGGACAGCCCCTTCCAGGAGCCATGCAGGATCACAGCCCTGGTCAGCAATGTCCCGGGTTTCCATTCCTTTAGTTACTCTGGTGCCCAAAGGACATGACTACTGGAACAGAAGTCCTGGCCCTAGTCTCATCAGTTATCACAGCCTTTTAATGTATTTAATATTTGGCAAAGCTGATTTGTCCTTACGACTCTTTCCAAAGTTGCCTTTTCCATGGCACCTCTGCAAAAGTTGAGAAGAAAAACCATTTCAAATAAAGGAATTAAGCTAGACGTGAGGATGGCTTATTTCAGGGAACAGAGGGCATAGCATCCATTAGCTACACAGAGAGCTTGTGAAGAATGAGCAAGATGCTGCATTTGGATGATCTTTACTTCCCAGAACATCAGTCAGAGGGAGAGTACATGAAAACAAAGAGAACTTTTCCTGGTCTATTAGGGAACATAAAGATTTAGGTGGCATTTGACTAGACTTCTGGGGCAGGGAAAAAATCTTGAACTGTAGAAAAATTTAGGAAGCTTAGTTATCTTGACTAGCCTGCTTAACATATTTGCCTAATACTTAAATTACTTAGTCAACATAACTGAGTCCCCACAAGCTTTTGCACAGCAAAGCAAACCATAAAAAATGAAAAGACAACCTACAGAATAGGTTGAAAACATTTGTAAATGATGTGACAGACAAAAGCTTAATCTCCAAAATATACAAACAGCTCATACAACTCAATAAAAACAAACAACCCAATTGAAAAATGGACAGCAGACCTTAATAGACATTTCTTTAAAGAAGACATACAGATGGCCAATAGGCACACGAAAAGATGCTCAGCATCACTAATTACTGGAGAAATGCAAATCAAAACTACGGAGTTACCACCTCACACCAGAGAGAACAGCCATGATTAAAAAGCCTAAAAATAACGAATGCTGGAGAGGATGTGGAGAAAAGGGAACCCTCCTACACTGTTGGTGGGAATGTAAGTTCGTGTGGCCACTATGGAAAACAGTATGGAGGTTCCTCAGAAAACTAAAAATAGAAATACCATATGATCCTGAAATCCCACTCCTGGGACTATACCCATTGAAACATGTTAATTATCATATGTGAAATCAATTGCCAGCCCAGGATTGATGCTCGGGGCTGGTGCACCGAGATTTCCCAGGGGGAGGGAATCGGGAGGGAGGAGGGAGGGGGTTTCTGGAGGGGGAGCATATGTAAACCCATGGCGATTTCATGTCATTGTATGGCAAAACCAATAAATTAAAAAAAAAAAGAGTAAAAAGATACATGCACTTTTATGTTCACAGCAGCACTGTTCACAATAGCCAAAGCATAGGAACAACTAAGTGTCCATCAACAAATGAGTGGATTACGAAGATATGGTACATACATACAGTGAAATACTACTGAGCCATAAGAAAGAAGCAAATGATACCATTTGCAGCAACATGGATGCAACTGGAGGCTGTCATACTAAGTGAAGTAAGTCAGAAAAAGACAAGTATCATATGATATCATATGATATCATATGATATCACTTCTATGTGGAATCTAAAATATGGCACAAATGAACTGATCTACAAAACAGAAACAGACTCACAGACATGGAGAATAGACTTACAGTTGCCAAAGGGGAGCAGGAAAGGGAGAGAGATGGATTGGTGGTTTGGGGTTGGTAGATGCAAAGTATTAAATTTTAAATGGATTAAAAAAACCCAAGGCTCTAATGTATAGCACTGGAAGCTATACTGAATATCCTGTGACAAAGCATAATGGAAAAGAATATCAGAATGTCTACATGCGTATAACTGAGTCACTTTGCTGTACAGTAGAGATTGGCACAACATTGTAAATCAACTATACTTCAAAAAAAAAAAGAAACCAAAAAACCCAAGTCCTTTTTAGCACCAAGAATCTGTGATGACTTTCTTTCACTTTGAAGGATGGAGATACATGGATTGAAGTAATGAAAATGCAATTAAATCCTAGAGGGTAAGATGAGAAATTTGCAGGCTGGTTATACCCTCTGCCGGAGTGGTGGGCAGTGAGTCCAAATCTTACATTTATAAAAGATGGAACACCATTTATTCATGTGTGAAGCGTTTATTGAGTGCCTATGAGATACCTGTGCCAGGCATTAAGAAACACCACCATGAACAAAACAGACGTGGGCCTCGCCCTTGTGGGGGTCACAGCATTAGTGGAGGAGGAAGATGTCAGGCATGTGCCAACATAATTGCATACTGTGATAAATTCTTGAGGGGGAGATACTTGGTGCTGAGAAAGGCAAATTCATCAGGGGTAGGAAGTTCACGGAGGAGCAGCCTTTTAGGCTGAGATCTGAAGCATGAGTGTGAGAAGAGGCAGGAGGCAAGGGTGGGGAGAGAAGTCCTGGAAGAGGGCACAGAGCCTGCACAGAGCTTGATGTAGCACAGTGCCCTTGTGGAATGCCTGAGGAGCTTACAGAAGGCTGGTACGCAGGAGCTGGAAGTGGAGAAGGTGATGGAGAAGCGGGCCTGAGGACCCTGTGAGGACGACGTGGTCTTTGTTCTAAGACAGATACGAGGCCTGACTGGTTCAGCAGAGGCCTGATAGGATCAGAAGCATCTGGACAGGGTCACCCTGGCTGCCCTGCTGTGAGCATACGGAAACGGGCAGAGGCAGAAGGCAGAGGCAGAACACCCTCAGTGAGGAGGGTGCTCCTGTAAGCCCCACTCAGCCGGTGCCTCCGTCCCCCGGTCAGCCCCCCAGGACCTCAGGTTACATGATGTCTGCAGTAGTGACCTCTCTCAGCAGCTTGGTGCCCTGGGCCTCCCATGGGGCTTTGAGGAGCTTCTCGGGTTTCAAAAGCACACTAGGAAGACTAAATATTGTTGTTACCAACCCAAGCGGCCCCGAGGCATCCTAATCACAACCACCACATCCAGCTGCACCCAGTTGCTCTCTGGTGGTGCCCTGCCGAGTTCTCTTCAACCCAAACTCCAATCTGCCTGAGAACCCAAGCCTACAGAACTAGAGGGGGAATGGCTTTGGGCCACAGTTTGAGCAGTCTTAATCCTTAAGGAGATTCATCTCTATTTTCCTCCTTACTGACCTGCAGAACTTTTGCTTACATCATTTGGGAATTAATTGGGAGTTCTGAGTCATGGTCCATGTAAACTGATAGGCTGTCCTTCAAATCTTAATAGAAGTGAAGGGATTTTTCTCTGGTGGAACTATTTAGTGGAACTATTATTTTTTTGTAGTGTTAATTTGTCACCACAAAAAAATAAATGGTACCAACAAAATAATATGGTATCAACCTTTTGGAAACTAAAGGTAGTTTTAAGGAATCCGAGAAAGATTTAGGTCTGCATGTATTGCTACATCTTGGATTCGACAATCGAAATAGTTTACTTGGGGACACGTTGTTTTTAAAAAGTACTCTGTTCTTCTCTAATTAGAAGAGAGGGATCCTTATTCTATCAAAAGAGATCAAATCTTGTCTGTTCACCATCTTGGAGACTGTGGAAGCCTGCCCACAACAAGACTTCTAAAGAAGTAACTTCGGTGAGGCTGTGGTCTGGGGTCATTTTTGCTGGCTACAAGCATGGTCTCTGCAACCAGAGGGAGCACACGGCTCTTCTTAGAATTGAAGGCATTTATGTCCCAAATGAACCTGAACTCTATCTGGGCAAGAGATCAAGGCACGAAGCACAACAGAGTGACTTCTGGTGGCAAACCAAACAGAGGAATCTGGAGAACGGTAACTTGTGGTGCCCATGGAAATAGTAGCAGGTCCTGCTAAGAACAGACTTCCTGCTAACAGACTTCTCTGCACAGAGACTTATATGATACTGTACCCCTCAAGGATTTAAACTAAACTGGTTCACTTGAAAAACAAAAACAAAACAAAACAGAATACTATATTCTGTTGTGCTGGAAGGGCCAGGTGATGTAATGCAGAATTTTGAAGTGGGGGCAACACCTAGAGTCCTTCCTCCTGACTGGCCCTTGCGACGTGCAGACTGCCACCTGCTCCTCTTCCCTGGTGTGTCACTGGTGGGCTGCTCTGCCCTCCCCAGGTGGCCCTTTGTGGTCCCTCTGGGGTGTCCCATCTAATCATCATGGGAAAAGTCAAAGTCATTCTTGGAAAGAAAATTAATTAGATAAAAACGTTAAGCAGCTTAAGGTGAAGACAGTGAGAGATGATCATGAATGTTTTGAAGATTTGTTAAAAGATAGTCCATCTATAAGCTGGAGATCCAGGGGAGCTGGTCATGTGGCTCCAGTCCAAGCACTCAAGAAGACAGAATGTTCCAGCTAAAGACAGGCAGAGGGAGAGAATTCTCCCTCACCCTACTCTTTGTTCTACACAGGAGTCCGATGGACTGGGTGACATCCACCCACATAGGGGAGGGCAATTTGCTTGACTCAATCTGCAGACTTGGAATGTTAATCTCATTCAGAAACACCCTCACAGACACATCCAGGAATAATGTTCAACAAAAAATCTGGGCACATCATGGCCCAGTCAAGTTGACACAAAATTAACCCATCACACTGTGATATATTTTTAAGGTTAAAAAAAAAGTAAGTTATAGAAACTATATAAGGTAAGCTTCCGTTTGGGTAAAATATACACACAGGCCCATACAGATACACCCTACAGGTGAGTGACTGCACTTGCTCTTGTTAGCTCCGAGCCCGTGACATGCGGCAGGGGCGCAGGGGCTGTCATGATGTAGGAGATCAGTTCAGTTCAGTTCAGTCGCTCATTCGTGTCTGACTCTTTGTGACCCCATGAACCACAGCACGCCAGGCCTCCCTGTCCATCACTAACTCCCAGAGTTTACCCAAACTCATGTCCATTGAGTCGGTGATGCAATCCAGACATCTCATCCTCTGTTCCCTGCTCTTCCTGACTCCAATCCTTCCCAGCATCAGGGTCTCTTCGAATGAGTCAACTCTTCGCATGAGGTGGCCAAAGTATTAGAGTTTCAGCTTCAACATCAGTCCTTCCAATGAACACCCAGGACTGATCTCCTTTAGGATGGACTGGTTGGCTCTCCTTGCAGTCCAAGGTCTTCTCCAACACGACAGTTCTAAAGCATCAATTCTTCGGTGCTCAGCTTTCTCTATAGTCCAACTCTCACATCCATACATGACTGCTGGAAAAACCATAGCCTTGACTAGACAGATCTTTGTTGGCAAAGTAATGTCTCTGCTTTTTAATATGCTATCTAGGTTGGTCATAACTTTACTTCCAAGGAATAAGTGTGTTTTAATTTCATGGCTGCAGTCAACATCTGCAGTGATTTTGGAGCCCCCCAAAATATAGTCTGACACTGTTTCCACTGTTTCCCCATCTATTTCCTATGAAGTGAAGGGACGGGATGCCATGATATTAGCTTTCTAAATGCTGAGCTTTAAGCCAGCTTTTTCACTCTCCTCTTTCATTTTTATCAAGAGATTTTTTAGTTCCTCTTCACTTTCTGCCATAAAGGTAGTGTCATCTGCATATCTGAGGTTATTGATATTTCTCCCAGCAATCTTGATTCCAGCTTGTGCTTCTTCCAGCCCAGCATTTCTCATGATGTACTCTGCATAGAAGTTAAATAAGCAGGGTGACAATATACAGCCTTGACGTACTCCTTTTCCTATTTGGAACCAGTCTGTTGTTCCATGTCCAGTTGTAACTGTTGCTTCCTGACCTGCATACAGGTTTCTCAAGAGACAGGTCAGGTGGTGTGGTATTCCCATCTCTAAGAATTTTTCTAAAGTTTATAGTGATACACAGTCAAAGGCTTTGGCATAGTCAATTAAGAGAAATAGATGTTTTTCTGGAACGCTCTTGCTTTTTTGATGATCCAATGGATGTTGGCAATTTGATCTCTGGTTCCTCTGCATTTTCTAAAACCAGCTTGAACATCTGGAAGTTCACGGTTTACATATTGCTGAAGCCTGCTTGGAGAATTTTGAGCATTGCTTTACTAGCGTGTGAGATGAGTGCAATCATGCGGTAGTTCGAGCATTCTTTGGCATTGCCTTTCTTTGGGACTGGAATGAAAACTTACCTTTTCCAGTCCTGTGGCCACTGCTGAGTTTTCCAAATTTGCTGGCATATTGAGTGCAGCACTTTCACAGCATCATCTTTCAGAATTTCCGAGATCAGACGAGATCGGGCGCGTTCAGGGTGGTATGGCCGTAGACATCTTTCAGAATTTGAAATAGCTCAACCAGAATTCCATCACCTTCATTAGCTTTGTTCATAGTGATACTTTCTAAGGCCCACTGGACTTCACATTCCAGGATGTCTGGCTCTAGGTGAGTGATCACACCATCGGGATTACCTGGGTCATGAAGATCTTTTTTGTACAGTTCTGTGTATTCTTGCCATCTCTTCTTATCTTCTGCTTCTGTTAGGTCCACACCATTTCTGTCCTTTATCGAGCCCATCTTTGCCTGAAATGTTCCCTTGGTATCTCTAATTTTCTTGAAGGGATCTCTAGTCTTTCCCACTCTGTTGTTTTCCTCTATTTCTTTGCATTGATGGCTAAGGAAGGCTTTCTTATCTCTCCTTGCTATTGTTTGGAACTCTGCATTCAGATGGGATTATCTTTCCTTTTCTCCTTTGCTTTTCGATTCTCTTCTTTTCGCAGCTATTTGTAAGGCCTCCTCAGACAGCCATTTTGCTTCTTTGCTTTTCTTTTCCTGAATTATGTGTATTCACACACATTTTTTCTTTTTTTTTGGCTGCACCATGTGGCATGCAGGATATTTCCCAACCAAGGTCCAAACCTATGTCCCCTGCATTGGGAGCATGGAGTCTTAACCACCAGACCACCAGGTGCTTCCCATACATGTATTTTTAAAATACAAAATTTATGAGATGGATAGTGTCATCTTGATCAGCTATGCAGGGTGGTATCAAATGGGCTATATGTGGAAATGAATGGAAAATTTCCATGAGGATACACAGGAAGTCGTCAACCGTGCTTTTCTCTTGATGGCAGAAAGCTGGAGACCAGGAAGCAGTGTAAAGAAATTTTACGTTTTATTTTATATACTTCTATTTTGTTTAAACATTTCAGCCCATGAATGCATTCAGCTTTAAATGACAACTTTTTTAAAATGTGTGTGTGTGTGTGTCTGTCTGTCTGTCTCTGTATGTCTGTGTAGTTTTGCTGGTCACTAATGCTGGGAAGGATTGGGGGCAGGAGAAGGGGAGGACAGAGGATGAGATGGCTGGATGGCATCGCCGACTTGATGGACAGGGGTTTGGGGAGACTCTGGGAGTTGGTGGTGGACAGGGAGGCCTGGCGTGCTGCGATTCATGGGGTCGCAAAGAGTCAGACACGACTGAGCGACTGAAGTGAACTGAGTGCAATAGCCCCTCTTGTGTGATGGGTGGAGGCACACCTATTGACAGCTCCAACTCAGGTTACCCCGAACTGGTCAGTTTTGTGGTCAGTTGTGGGTGGACCTATTTAAACCAGAGTACTCCAAAAAAGTGCCAGTAGAAACACTTCACACCCATTAGGATGCATACATGCTAAATCTATTCAGCTGTGTACAACTCTGTGCAACCCCATGGACTGTAGCCCACCAGGCTCCTCTGTCCATGGGGTTCTCCAGGCACAAATACTGGAATGGGTTGTGATGCCCTCCTCCAGGGACCTTCCCAGCCCACCCGTTAGGATGGCTACTATCAAAAAGATAGAAAATAGATGTTGGTGAGAATGTAGAGAAACTAGAACACTTGTTCACTCTTGGTAGGAGTGTAAACTGGTGCAGCCACCCTGGAAAACAGTATGGAGGTTCCTCAAAAAATTAAAAATAAAATTACTATAGGATCCAGCAATGCCACTTCTGAGTACCTACCCAAAAGAATTTAATCAGTGTCTTGAAGAGACATTTATACATCTGTATTCATAGCAGCATTATTTATCATAGCTAAAAAGTGGAAGCAACCCAAGTCTCCATCAGTGGATCTATTTCCAAATATAGTCACATTCTGAAACACTGGGAGTTAGACTTCAACATATGAATTTGGGGACACAATTCAACTCAAAAACACCTGCTTTGCTGCTAAATCCAACATACACTTTCCCATTCTTATTTTGCTTAATCCTTCAGCATCACTGGATGAAGATATCTACCTCCATCTACAACCCTCTCCTTTCTTGCTTCCCTGACTCCACACTCATGGTTTTTCTCCCATCTCTCTGGCTGCCTCCTTTCGACCTGTGCTATAGACTCTTCTTCCTTTGTCTCGCCTTTAAATGCTGGGGCTCCTCAAGGTTTTGATTTGTTTTCTCCTCTCTGACGCACTCTTACCCACTTCCACAGCTTTCATTCCCTTTCTGTGCTGATGCCATCCAAATCCCTGTCCTCAGCCCAGCTCCTGGGCAGAGCTCTAGACCTGCATACATTGTCCCTCCAAGGGACATTTCTCTGTGCTGGATTTCCTACAGGTAACTTGAATTTAACAGATTGAAACTGAACCATCATCTCCCCACCCAACCTGCTCTTTTTGTGAGCTCCAGCTCAGCTAAGAGCACCTCCATTCACCCCCTCGCTCATTCTAGGAGCCTGCAGCTCCATCTTGACGTCTCCTCTGCCATCCACCATGTCTTTTTTCCTCCCACATATAAATTCCATCTCCTAAAAGGCTCACATTCTGCTGCTTGTCTTCGTCACCACTGCCACTCTGCTGGCTCGAATCACCATCTGATGTTTCTAAAATGCAAATATGACTATGCCCCCCCCACCCCTGACTAAAAGATACTTCAGTGACTTCCCATTTCTCTCAGAATAAAGCCCAAACCACCTAACTTGATGCCTCTGTGATCTTACCCTTGCTTGCCACACCCTCCTTCATCTGCAGCTTCTTTGTATTTTTCTAATTTTTAAAAAACTTCTACTTGGCTGAGCTGGCATGCAAGCATCTAGATCTCTGACCAGAGAATGAACCCAGGCCCACTGCGTTGGGAGCGTGCAGTCTTAACCGCTGCCCCACTAGGGAAGTCCCCAACTGCAACTTCTTGTGCCCCGTCATATTCTCTGTTCCAGGTTTAACCAAATACATCCCAGCATCTCTCATCTATGGGCTGTTTCCTTGCTGGGAACTCTCCTTGCCCTCCTTGGCCTGGTTTTAGCTCTTAGTGATCATTCTCTGGCTGTCTAGGCCATATGTCCCTTTATGAAGCCCTTTAAGAGTCTGCAACTTCCAGCTCCTCCATGAGACTTCAAGTCCCTTGAGAGCAGAAATGTGTCTGTCTTGTTTACCACTGACACATGGTAGGTGCTCAGCCTGCACAACAGTATCCTCATATGGAGCACGGCTGGAACAGGGCTTCGGGGGACTTCCTTCCCACGACTTCTAAGGTGACTTCCCACGCTTTCTGCCGACACAGATTTTCCTCCACCACAAGCCACGCTAGAGAGCCTGTGCGGTTCATGCACAATGGCTGCTGGGACCCTGCCCTCCTAGAGCTGGCCTCACAAAGGAGATTACTTGAAAAGAGCCAGAAGAGAGGGCTTTTTCCCTACACTTGAGACATGGAACCACTAGATCAATCAGCATACATGAGCTCCCAGGTCATCCTGAAACTAAATAGATAGAGTATATGCAAGCTTGTGGGATGGAAAAGTGGATTTGAACAGAAAAAACATTTGACACTCTCTCTTGTGGCAGGATACACTTATGGCCATCAGATGCTACGTTTTTAAATTTTTCATTCATTTAAAAATCTTCATGCAGGGACTTCTCTATGCCAGGTTCTGTTCTGGACACACATGGTTAGAACTGAGCACTCCAAAACATACACACATGGAACCAGATTCCTAGAAGTGACCACCCCATAGAGTTCGAGAGCCTTTTTAAGATTATACTGCCTGTTGTAGTTATCTTATTTCCCAAAGTCAGGGATTTTAAATGTCAAGGGCATGCATTTTGCTAAAAAGGAATATTTACAAATCTTAGAGTATTGCTCCTCCAGATATTTTTCCAGGAGTAGATAAAGGCAAAGTAACTGGAATTAAAGAAATAATGACACTATACCTGGAAGTCTCAATAAGTGGAATGTGAGACCAAGAATTCTCCTTCACTGGGATATTCCTCCTAGAATGAGGAAGGGGCTGTTCTGATGTGAACTGGTATGTCTGGCACTGGATCTGGTTTATTCCTGAGGACACAAGCGTGGGGATACAGAATTCCAGAGTTAGAAAACACCAAAAGAAGGGGCCTAGACTAGTGAAAGTTCTCTTAGCTACTCCTGGATGATGAGTTGAGCCTTGTTCCAGTGGGAAAAAATGGGGGGAAATCAATGGACATCTGAAGTCAAGGAGTGAGCAGAACAGGCAGTCAGCTTGTCATCTCCCCACTGCTCTCCTGGCAGCAAGCAAAGGCTGGAGAGATTTCAGCACCAGAGAAACTGTTATTTCTCTGCCTTAGAGTGAAAACCTTAAGGTAAACATGAGGATGCTTTTGGGAAGCCAACCAAATTTGCACCGTGTTGACTTTTGTCTTCCTTTCCTTCCATCCTCAGTGTGAACAAATACTAGCGATTCTGCAGCCAGTGTGGGGAAAGTCCTGCCTCCCTGTGCCACGCCCTCCCTCAGTTTATGGGTTCAAGTCCCATTGCGACTTCTTTCTTTGCACCCACTGCTCAACTGTCTGAGGCCATAAGTTTCAATTTTCCTCTGTTCACATGTTGCCTCTCCAAACAGCTAGTATTATATTTGAAGGCAGGAGTGTCCCTTGCATATTAGAGATGCTTACTTCATATATTGTCAGAACACACAATAGGCCATTAAACTGCTGAGTGAGTCAAAGAAGCGCTAGAGGCAACAGTGTTGGTCCTAACATTTGTTAGGACTAAACATATGATGTATGAAAAATAGTGGGGTTTTCTTTCATTGTTTGTTCATTCATTCTTTCATTCATTCAAACGTGTGCTGAGTGCCTGTATGCCGGGTGACTAGTGAAGACACTCCCGGGTCTCCATATGAACCAGAGACACAGATGCGAGAGGCTCGGGGGACAGAACCTCTGAGCAGACTCGCCCACCTGTGTGTGGCCCTGGCACCTTCCCTATTTGTTATGATGCTTTTGGCTTAGAAAAAAAGAGAAAAAACCAAGTTCAAATGAAGTTCATTGTGTGTGTTGGTTTGCTTACTTAAGAGTTTACGCTTGGCAATCCTCAAGGGAGGACTTTGGCTGAACCTAGGGAATCAGTGGGGAAAAAAATCACAAAGTTTGGGACTTGTTGACCAGAAAATTCCCTGTGGTCTGACAGATCACCGTTTCCCACACAGCCCTCTTCATCAGAGAGATGACGGTCTCTCTTTCAACTGCCTCTGCTGCTTCCTCTGGATCTTTCTTCCATGTGCCTAAATCAGAGGCTTCTGTATTTATTTCTTGATTTTTAAGATTTAGCTATAAACTCTTGACTTCCTGCTGTGAAAGGCAAGGATGTGGCACTCTTGTTCTGCCCATTCTTCCAATGGAACTGTATCATAATTTTTTATTAAATCAGTAGTCAAGGTAAACACCGTGGTGATTATTGGAAATATTTTTCCCATCTCAGGCAAACTGATAATGTTTGCTTTGTAATCCAACTTCTCTCCCTGGAGTTCAAAATTATCTTAAGATTTATAACTATTCCTAATGTCCTTTCAACTTTTTGCCAGAATTGTTAATCTCCACTTAATAGTCAAATGTGTCAGGTAATCTGTTGATTTCTTACTGGCTTATTTATTTTTTTTGGCTGTGTGGCACATGAGATCTTAGTTCCCTGACCAGGTATTGCACCCATGCCCCTTGCATTGGAAGCAGGGAGTCTTAGACACTTGACCATCAGGAAAGTCCCTTGATTTTTTTTCTTTTAACATAGCCCACCTGGAGCCTTCTGGCCTCCTGCTCTGACGTGTCATCCAACTCTCCTGGGTTGAATCCACTTCTTGAATCCTATGTCTTCTCCTTCCCTGGTTTATTCCCTCCTTTTGGTGAAGTACATCCTCTAGTAGCTTCCCAATAAGGCCTGCTTGAATTCTACTAAATTTTTGAATATTTTCCCCTGTTTTTATAGGAACTGATAACTCATTTTATTCTGTAAGTAGCATTTTTTCATTGGTGCAATTATCTTCCATTACCTCTCTGAAGATATTAGCTAAGATTTTCCTGAAAGTTTATGCTATTCTTTGTGCTGCCTTAATTTCCTCTGAATTTCTATGTCTGATTAGGATTCCCAATAATCATTGTGTATAAGTCTTTTCTTTGAGTTTAGTTACCCTAAAGAGGAACATTCTAACCTGCTGCCTGAGATGTACAAGCTGGGCCACCAGGATTCTCAGAGGCAGTGGGAAAAGAGTCGCTGGTGGTTCTCCCCATTCATTCAGTGTCCTGAGCTGCCCTTAATCTCCTTCTCCAGCGTGTTTTCTGTTGAAGTCGATGCCTGATGGATGGGGTAAAGAAGTGATCTAGGAGTCCCCCTGCTTTTAATAAAGCCTCTTAACTCTCACCCCATCTCCTGAGAGGTTCCTGGTGCCTCCAATCCTGTGCCTTTCAGGGGGCTGCCCTATGGGGCCAATCTGTTCCCTTCCTGCCTCCTCTCTGCAACTCATGCCTGGTCTCTAAGTCACTCCTGACTTGCTACCTACTTTCCAGTTTCCAAAACTTTATTCACATCTCTCCATTCTTGCTGCCTTTTTCTTTTTAGCTTTGTCCTTGAAGAATTTGTTGCCTTGAACAAAATCTTTATGTTGTAATGAGGTTTTGAGATGGGATGGAGGCAAAAGAGGGTGTTTAATACACCACGTTGACTTGGATGGTTGCTCCATCTTTCAATGGGGAAAAAGTGCTTAAAATATTCTTTGAAAATCCCACCAAGTTTGAGAAAGTTGTTAAATCATCACATCTCTAGGTCCAATTCACAAGCCTTATTGAGCTGTCTGCCATGTAGAAGGTGAGGAGTTCCTGCTGGTTGACTATCTGAATGAATAAATGAATCAGGTGATCACTGGTAGTGCTACTGACTCTTTTGGAAGTTAAAGGACTCTAGAAACCCAGAAGGGAGGAGAGCACAGTAGGTTCAAGTGAGTTCAGGAATACTGGTTCCACCTGGGAAGCTTCTAGAGTGACAGATCTCTGAAGATCGTTTCAGAACTAACTGAATCCTGTTCTTGGGAACTTGGTCCTGGGGAATCTGCCTTTCAATGAAGCAACTGCCCACCTCCAGCCTTCTTGTTACAAGAGAAAAAGAAACCTCTGTTGTCTAAGGCACTGCAAATCATATTCTTTTTCGCTGTTTGCAACTGAAAACTTTCCTAATAGATACGTGGGGTTAGTGAGAATCCTGAAACATGAAAGTGGAAAGGGTGTCCGATCACGGGAGTGTGGAAAGGGTTCAGCAAACATCTCCAGGGATGCGTAGCTACCAATAGCCTCCCAGGAGGAAGATGAGGATGGGGAGCCCTCCTAGGTGCTGGGCTGTGGCTAAGGTGCTGGGAGGCACTGGGCTGTGGCCGTCTGATCAGTCCTCTAGTCTCTCTCTTCTTGTTTTATGTTTCTCCATGGCTGAGGTCAGGGGAGGTGGCCGAGAGGAGCAACCCCATGTCCAAGGAGCGGTGGCTGTGTGGGCGCAGGAGGGCCAAGAGGAGCTACTCCACATTCAAGGTAGGAGGGGAGGCCGTGAGGAGATACCCCTCGTCCAAGGTAAGGAGCAGTGGCTGCACTTTGCTGAAGTGGCCGTGAAGAGATACCCCACGTCCAAGGTACATGAAACCCAAGTAAAACGGTAGGTGTTACAAGAGGGTATCAGAGGGCAGACACACTGAAAACATAAAAATAGAAAACTAGCCAATCTGATCACATGGACCACGGCCTTGTCTAATTCAGAGAAACTAGGCCATGCCATGTGGGGCCACCCAAGATGGTCGGGTCATGGTAGAGAGGTCTGACAGAATGTGGTCCACTGCAGAAGGGAATGGCAAAACACTTCAGTATTCTTGCCTTGAGAACCCAATGAACAGTATCAAAAGGCAAAAAGATAGGATACGGAAAGATGAACTTCCCAGGTCGGTAGGTGCCCAATATGCTACTGGAGATCAGTGGAGAACTAACTCCAGAAAGAATGAAGGGATGGAGCCAAAGCAAAAACAATTCTCAGTTGTGGATATGACTGGTGATAGAAGCAAGGTCCGATGCTGTAAAAGGAATATTGCATAGTAATGTGGAATGTCAGGTCCGTGAATCAAGGCAAATTGGAAATGGTCAAACAGGAGACGGCAAGAGTGAACATCAACATTCTAGGAATCAGCGAACAGATGGACTGGAATGGGTGAATTTAACTCAGATGACCATTATGTCTACTACTGTGGGCAGGAATCCCTTTGAAGAAATGGAGTAGCCAACATGGTCAACAAAAGAGTCTGAAATGCAGTACTTGGATGCAGTACTTGCATATTTCTCAAAAATGACAGAATGATCTCTGTTCGTTTCCAAGGCAAACCATTCCATAGCACAGTAATCCAAGCATATGCCCCAACCAGTAACCTGACAAAGCTTAAGTTGAAAGGTTCTATGAAGACCTACAAGACCTTTTAGAACTAACACCCAAAAAAGATATCCTTTTCATTATAGGGGACTGGAATGCGAAAGTAGGAATCAGGAAACACCTGAAGTAACAGGCAAATTTGGCCTTGGAGTACAGAGAGTCAAGGTCAAAGGCTAATAGAGTTTTGCCAAGAGAATACACTGGTCATAGCAAACACCCTCTTCCAACAACACAAGAGAAGACTACACATGGACATCACCAGATGGTAAACAATGAAATCAGACTGATTATATTCTTTGCAGCCAAAGATGGAGAAGCTCTATAAGTCAGCAAAAACAAGACTGGGAGCTGACTGTGGCTCAGATCATGAACTCCTTATTGCCAAATTCAGACTTAAATTGAAGAAAGCAGGGAAAACCACTAGACCAGTCAGGTATGACCTAAATCAAATCCCTTATGATTATACAGTGGAAGTGAGAAACAGATTTAAGGGACTAGATTCGATAGACAGAGTGCATGATGAACTATGGATGGAGGTTCATGACATCGTATAGGAGACAGGGATTAAGGCCATTCCTATGGAAAAGAAATGCAAAAAAGCAAAATGGCTATGTGAGGAGGCCTTACAAATAGCTGTGAAAAGAAGAGAAATGAAAAGCAAAGGAGAAAAGGAAAGATATTCCCATCTGAATGCAGAGTTCCAAACAATAGCAAGGAGAGATAAGAAAGCCTTCCTCAGCGATCAATGCAAAGAAATAGAGGAAAACAACAGAATGGGAAAGACTAGAGATCTCTTCAAGAAGAAAATTAGAGATACCAAGGGAACATTTCATGCAAAGATGAGCTCTTTTTTAGACAGAAATGGTATGGACCTAACAGAAGCAGAAGATATTAAGAAGAGGTGGCAAGAATACACAGAACTGTATAAAAAAGATTTTCATCACCCAGATAATCCCAATAGTATGATCACTCACCTAGAGCCAGACATCCTGGAATGTGAAGCATCACTACAAACAAAGCTAGTGGAGGTGATGGAATTCCAGTTGAGCTATTTCAAATCCTGAAAGATGATGCTGTGAAAGTGCTGCACTCAATATGCCAGCAAATTTGGAAAACTCAGCAGTGGCACAGGACTGGAAAAGGTCAGTTTTCATTCCAATCCCAAAGAAAGGCAATGCTAAAGAATGCTTGAACTACCACACGATTGCACTGATCTCACATGCTAGCAAAGTAATGCTCAAAATTCTCCAAACCAGGCTTCAGCAATATGTGAACTGTGAACTTCTAGATGTTCAAGGTGGTTTTAGAAAAGGCAGAGGAACCAGAGATCAAACTGCCAACATCTGCTGGATCATCAAAAACGCAAGAGCATTCCAGAAAAACATCTATTTCTGCTTTATTGACTATGCCAAAGCCTTTGACTGTGTGGATCACAATAAACTGTAGAAAATTCTGAAAGAGATGGGAATACCAGACCATCTAAGATGGTCTCTTGAGAAACTTGTATGCAGGTTAGGAAGCAACAGTTAGAAATAGGAAAAGGAGTCCATCAAGGCTGTATATTGTCACCCTGATTATTTAACTTCTATGCAGAGTACATCATGAAAAATGCTGGGCTGGAAGAAGCACAAGCTGGAATCAAGATTGCTGGGAGAAATATCAGTAACCTCAGATATACAGATGACACCACCCTTATGGCAGAAAGTGAAGAGGAACTAAAAAGCATCTTGATGAAAGTGAAAGAGGAGAGTGAAAAAAAACTGGCTTAAAGCTCAACATTCAGAAAACTAAGATTATGGCATCTGGTCCCATCACTTCATGGCAAATAGATGGGGAAACAGTGGAAATAGTGTCAGACTTTATTTTTTTGGGCTCCAAAATCACTGAAGATATTGACTGCAGCCACAAAATTAAAAGACGCTTACTCCTTGGAAGGAAAGTTATGATCAACCTAGACAGCATATTGAAAAGCAGAGATATTACTTTGCCAACAAAGGTCCATCTAGTCAAGGCTATGGTTTTTCCAGTAGTCATGTATGGATGTGAGAGTTGGATGGTGAAGAAAGCTGAGCACTGAAGAATTGATGCTTTTGAAGTGTGGTGTTGGAGAAGACTCTTGAGAGTCCCTTGGACTGCAAGGAGAGCCAACCAGTCCATCCTAAAGGAGATCAGTCCTGAGTGTTCATTGGAAGGACTGATGTTGAAGCTGAAACTCTAATACTTTGGCCACCTCATGCGAAGAGTTGAGTCATTGGAAAAGACCCTGATGCTGGGAAGGATTGGGCTCAGGAGGAGAAGGGGACAACAGAGTATGAGATGTCTGGATGGCATCACAAACTTGATGAACATGTTTTTGTGTAAACTCTGGGAGCTGGTGATGGACATAGAAGCCTGGCGTGCTGTGACTCATGGGGTCGCAAAGAGTCGGACACGACTGAGTGACTGAACTGAACTAATATGCTTCTTGCCCTAAGCCTAAAGCTGTTTTGGAGTCACCAATCTCAACACTGACTATTTTTGGCTCTTTTCAATCACTTTCTATCAACTTTATTCTTCCATGAGGTCACTTGGTCACTGTACAAGGAAGCAGGGAAAGAAAAATCCACAGACTAATACCTCTAGGTAACATCTTGCCATGTTTGTTAATAATGACCTATCCATCATTGCATTCACCTCTCCAGCCCTACCCTCAGCAAGAGAGGCTGGAGTTACTTCCTGAACCACTGGAGGCAGATTCTGTGGGAGCCTGCAGAGATGGCAGAGATACAGGGAGTTCTGGGAAGAGGTCAGTGGCTGGAAACTCAGGGAGTTCTCCCAGAACTAAAGAATTAAGGGGGTCCTTTTCCTGGAGGAAGAGGAAGTGTCAATTCCAGGGCCAAAGCCCTATGTCAAGGAGGCAATGAGAGAGGTGACACTTCAAAACAATGGTACACATTCTTTGATGGTTAAATGTAGCAGAGTAATGTTCCATTCCTAGAGAAAGGGATTCTACTGCAGAGATTACTACCTCTGACCTGAGATTCTGCCCTATGTAGACACTGTATGTTATGGTGGCAGGCACCAGGTGACTGCAGATCCAACAGAGAGAGTTACATGATCTTCATGAAACAAAAGGTCTCAGGGCAGAAATTAGTGATCACGTGGGGAACTAAATGATGAGCTCCTTGCTGGGGAGGAAAGCAGCGTTTTAAAATTCCCTCCATGGTTATAATCCTTCAGACCACATTCCTGGAGAACTTCACTGCTCTAAGTGTCTGAGAAGGACTCCTGAAGGACCAGGTACCAGGATGCAGCTGCAGATTATGTTTCGCCTTTGACAACAAGATTAGGAGCTAGAGGATCCCAGGGCAGGACAGAGCCCTAGTGATCTGCTGATACTGATTAGAATTCATTTAGAAAAACACAGATGGAATGCAAGTCTCACTTGATGATGTAATAAACATACAGTGTTTTACTTGAAGTGCCTAGAGATGTTTTTGAGAGGGCTCACTAAACAAGTGGGACAGAGGGGGCTTACTCTCCAGTGATTGCCCCTTCCTGACTGCCCCTAGAGCAAATTCAAGGCCAAGTCGTGCTCAGGAAAGTCAGGTGCTTTGCAATAGTGAGTTCACAATTAGAAGTGACTTGTTTTTCAGATCAGTTTTCAACTTGATTAGTGACTTTTCTCAATGGATTTCAGAGCTGTAAATTTTGCATCTTTTATACTTTGAAGCTAAGCTAAGTTACTGTGTGTGTAAGCATTTGAGACTGTGCTGTTTTTCTGTTGGACTGACCCTCTGGTCATTATAAAGTGTCCTGTTTTCTGTTGGGTGGTGCTTCCTGACTCACAATTTACTGTCTGGTATTAGGACAGCTCCCCCAGCTCCTTGTGGTGAACATCTGCATGATGACTCATCCTCTCAATTTCAAACCTTTCCTGTTCCTATATTTAAAATCTGTTTTTTAAAATCCAGTATTATGGTTGTACCTTTTTACTTGGATTAGTCAGCCTTCTTGATATAGTTTATATTATATTTGTATTAGTTCTTGATATAGTTGTGTTTTCAGTGACTATCTTACAGTTTTCTAATTAACCCACCTGCTTTATGTTTCATTTAAACTTTTTCTCTTCCTTCTTTTGAATGACTAAATCATTATTATCATTCCATTTTACCTCTTTATTGACTTGTTGCAGATTTCTTTATTTAGTGTTTTCATGTCTTGAGTATGGGCTTCTCTTGTGGCTCAGATGGTAAAGAATCTGCCTGTAATGCAGGAGACCCAGGTTCAATCCCTGGATTGGGAAGATCCCCTGGAGAAGGGAATGGCAACCTACTCCAGTATTCTTGCCTGGGAAATCCCAGGACAGAGGAGCCTGGTGGACTACAGTCCACGGGGTCACAAAGAGTCGGACCGGACCGAGCGACTACCGCTACCACTACTACTATGTCTTCAGTGCTGATCTCTGGCTACATTGTAAGGCACTACCTCCCCTTCCAGGTTCCATAGGGTGAAGAGGAAAAGCAGCAAACTTTCTGAATGCTAAGAGGTGGGCAATAGGTGGTTTAAGCCTAGAAATTAATGGCTGGATGGATAAATAAAAATGGAAGACTGAACTAGATCATTCTTTGAAGGAATTCATGGGATACATGGTTTTACAACAGAAGAGACAACATTTGCAAAATAGAAAAACACCTTCAGTCAACTCTTTCATATTTGCTTTCTGGTTTTGATCCAATGAAAGTGAAAGTTGCTCAGTCATGTTCAGTTCTTTGCGACCCCATGGACTACACGGTTCATGGAAATCTCCATGCCAGAATACTGGAGTGGGTAGCTGTTCCCTTCTCCAGGGGATCTTCCCAACCCAGGGATCCAACCCAGGGATTGGACCCAGGTCACCCACATTGCAAGCTGATTCTTTACTAGTTGAGCTACCAGAGAAGCCCAAGAATACTGGAGTGGGTAGCCTATCCTTTCTCCAGAGGATCTTTCCAATCCAGGAATCAACCCGGGGTCTCCTGCATTTCAAGCAGATTCTTTTTTTTTTTTTTAATTGTTTTTGCCATACAATGCCATGATATCACCATGGGTTTACATATGCTCCCCCTCCAGAACCCCCCTCCCTCCTCCCTCCCTCCTTCCTCCCCCCCGCAAGCGGATT
The DNA here is from genome assembly GCA_007570785.1 of Antilocapra americana. NCBI lineage: Eukaryota > Metazoa > Chordata > Mammalia > Artiodactyla > Antilocapridae > Antilocapra > Antilocapra americana. The sequence goes on from ML664159.1 coordinate 4,682,922, forward strand.
CTTTACCGGCTAAGCTACCAGGGAAACCAATATCCACCTGCTATTGGAAATTCATACTGGATGACCCATGAGTATCTTAAATTCAGTGTATCCTCCTTCACTGCCCTAGCTCCCTTCTCTGTACTCTATCTCAGCAACAGTGCCATCTCCTGAACCAGGTTGCCAAGCCTAGAACCTGGCATCAGCTTTGACTTCCCCCTCTTTCTCATCTCTTTTTATCCCCAACTCTGACTGCCTCTACATTTTAAAGGACCCTCATATCCATCCACATCTCTCCACACTTTTACCGCCTCCACCCAGTCTTTTCTATTGCTCAGCCACAGAACACTGCCTAATGACTCAGTCTGCTAAATGAATGCTCACAGAAGCAAACAGTTTAGGACAAGCAACAACTACCCTTTTGCCATATCAATTAGCCTCTTTTCAGATAGTAAAGAGCCCACAATGGGTTGAGGGGGAGGGGGAGACCTCATACAGCAGGAAGGACTCCTAACAAAGAGAATTACAAAAGATCTAATGATTTCACTCCCAGTGAGTCCCATACTAGCCAGTAAGTGCTTCTCTCCTCACAATAGGAAACAGAAATGCTCTCCTTGGAGGTCATAGCGACCTAAGTGAGTAAAACTCTGAAAGCCAGTTTTCAATTCCCAAGTGTACTGACTATCTGGAATTTTCAGGGGACTTGATGGATCAGAGTAATGCAAAAAAGCAAGACCTCCAGCCCCAGGGTTTTATGGCATCTATAAACCATGTTTTACAGTTTCTGCTCAATTTTATGCTGTTAAGCTAAACATTTGATATCATATGGCACTTTAAGCACATTGATTTATGGTAAGTCAGCAATTGCATCTGTAATAAAAAACCCAAAGTATGGGTTTTAAAAGTAATCTACTGTATTTATTATTGACATAAACGGTTACCTGCAGTCCATTTGAACATCATCTTAGATTTAACTCGTGTATTAAAGATATTATGTTTCCCACTCAGCAAGGTCATTGCCAAGGTGAAAACTATATATGGTTGGAAATGAAAAAGATCAAATGTGTAATGATAAATATTTTTCAAATAAATGATATATAGGATTTCATCTTTCTACATTCCTGATTAATAATCACATTCTGTTTATTTTTTACACTCACCTCTTTCCCTCAGCCCCCAAGTCCAGCAGCCACTAATCTTTTCTTCATCTCTATAGTTTTTTTATTTCAAGAATGCTGTGTAAACGAAATCAGGCAGTTTGTAAACTTTTGAGGCTGGCTTTTTTCCCCATTCAATATAACCCCCTTGAGGTCTGTTTAGTTTTATGTGGGTTGTCTCGTGCTTATTTTGGCAACATGGATACAACTAGGGTGGCATAATTCAATTAATTTGAAAACTACTTCAATACAAACCAAAGTAAGAGTATCTAAGTTCAAAGTAATTTCATAACAGGGAAATAATTTAGTACATTTTAATGAAGGAAAAATGTTAATTTCTAGACAGTGTTAGAGCAAGTTTGGACAAAAATGCATTTAGTTCATTTCAGAGGTGGCTGGCAGCATATTTAAAAAAAAAAAAAAACAACCTGAGATCCCTAAGGCTAATTTAAGACATGTTTTAAACATCACATTGTATACCTTAAATAAATATAATTTCAATTTGTCAATCATATCACAAGCTGGGGAGAAAAATAAGGAAATTGAAGCACAAGGAGGTGAAGTTGACTTTTCCAAGGTGACAGAGAAGTCTGTGGTAGTGTTAGCTGCTCAGTCATGTCCAACTCTGCGACCCCATGGACTGTAGCCCATCAGGCTCCTCTGTCCATGGGATTCTCCAGGCAAGTATACTGGAGTGGGTAGCCATTCCCTTCTCCAGGGGATCTTTCCAACCCAGGTCTCCTTCATTGCAGGCAGATTCTTTACCATCTGAGCCACCAGGGAAACCCACGTCAGTGGTAGGATTAGGCTAGAAACAGCTTCATCTGTGAGCCAAGTAGGAGTGTCTGACAAGATCTAGCAGGCCTGGGAGTCACAGTTCTTTTGGAGGAAACAATGAATGAGCTTTCTCCTTATCTCTGTTTCTCCTGTGTCATCTTGCCCTGGTAGATTCTTTTGTACTTTCTTTTTTCTTAAGAGAACTGGGCTCCCATAGCTTGCCTCATCTGGAGAGGGGTTGGGGACTATCCCTGGTCCCTTCTCTGGTTGGCGACTTTACCTTACATGGGACATTGCTGGTTAGACATTGCCCAGGATTACAACTGCTCGGAACTGTGCCATTACTGCATTATTAGGCATTATTTTAGTCCTTTCCAGGTTAGTTGACTGGAATTGAGGAGAACTAAAATTAGCCTGGAGCATCAGTAGTAATAATCCCTTATGTTTTCACAAGCCTTCCCCACCTATTAAGGTATACTCCTCCACATAGCATCAACTGGTTATTGCTTAAAACCACTAAATTTTGTGTAGTTTATATAACTAGAAAAAAATAGATAAAACTATTAATCCTGTCCAATAATAAAAAGACAATCCAACTAAAAATGAGCAAAGGATCTGAATAGATACTTCTCTAGAGAAGATTTACAAAGTCTAATCAGCACATGAGAAGATTTCCAATATCATCAGGAATCAGAAAACACAAAGCAAAGAAATATGACTTCACACACACCCACCAGGTTGGCTATCATAAAAAAGACAAGACAATAACAAGTATTGGCAAGGATGTGGAGAATGAAATCCCAAGTGAGAACTGAAAAACATACATCCACAAGAACTTGTATAAGAATATTCATAGCAGCTTCATTCATAATCACCAAAAAGTGGAAACAATTCTAGTGTCCATCAAGTGATGAAAAGATAAAAAAAATGTATATTCACACAATGGGCTATTATTTGACATTTATAAGGAATGAAATACTGATCAATGCTACAACATAGATGAAACTTGAAAACATTTTATAAAAAGAAAGGAGCTAATCATAATATACCACATGTGTAATTCCTTTTAAATGAAATGTTCCAAATAGGCAAATCTACAGAGAAAAATCTTGGGAAAGATTGAAGGCAAAAGGAGAAGAGGGTGACAGAGGATAAGATTATCAGATAGCATCATGACTCAATGGACATGAATCTGAGCAAACTCTGGGAGATAATGAAGGACAGGGAAGCCTGGCATGCAACAGTCCATGGGGTGTCAAAGAGCTGGACATGACTAAGTGACTGAACAATAACAACAGAGGCTGAAAACATATTAGTGGCTTCGGAAGGCTGGGTGGATGGGGGACACTAAGGGGAAATGAAGAGTGAAAGGTAATGGGTATAGCGTTTCCTTCTGGAGTGTGGAAATGTGCTAAAATTAGATGGTGGTGACAGTCGCAAAACTCAATGAATATATTGGGGTGGCCAAAAAGTCTGGGCTTTTCTGAAAAGCCCTGATGTTACAGAAAAACCTAAACTTTTTGGCCAACTCAATACTGAAATGCATTGAATTTTACATGTTAAATGGTTGAATTGATGGTATGAGTGGTATCTCAATAAAGAAAATAAAAATGAAAGCCACGGACTGGCAAACATTGTTTACAAAATATAATCTGATTAAAAAAGTAACAACTCACATATTACAACTAAACATTGGGAACACAAATACCTCTATTAAAAAAGAATAGGGCAAAGATCTGAATAGACAGTTCATCAAAGAAGATACATGAATGCTAAATAAACATAAAAAGTTGTTCAATCAACATAATTAGTCATCAGGGAAATGTAAAGTGAAACTAGCCAGAGCTATTACTATATATATCCATTAGAATGGCTAAAATCAAAGAAAAAAAATCTGACAATATATAGTGTCCATAATTGTATGGTAATACTGGATCTTTCACACATTTCTGTGGGGATGCAAAAAGGCACAGCCAGTTTGTGTAGTAGTTTGGCAGTTTCTTAAAAACTTAAGTATATATTTGCCATTCCACTGACCAAGCCTACACTAGATATTCACTCAAGAGAAATAAACAATTTATGTTTTTATGAAGACTTATGCATGATTGTCCTTAGCAATTTTATTCATAATAGCTCAAACTGGAAGGAACCCAAGGTTTCATCAACAAGCGACTACACAAACCATTCTAAATCCCTTCAATGCAAGAAAAGGAATAAACTACCAGTGCATACAATACGGTTGCAGTGCAGATGGTTTATGTTACATGAAAGAAGAGAGACCATGATGACTATATATTCTTTGATTCCACTTATATAAAAAATCTAGAGAAACTGTAATGGAGGGAATCAGACCAGCGGATGTCTGGGGATAAGTGAAGAGGAAAGGATTAACTGTGCTGGACCAAGAAGGAAATTTTTGGGGTGATGTCTATTTTATGTTTTGATTTGGGTGGTGGTTACATAATAATATACATTTCTCATGAATTACTGACTTGTACAATGACAAAGTATACATTTTACTGAATGTAAATCATACCTCTATGCTGCTGCTGCTGCTAAGTCGCTTCAGTCATGTCTGACTCTGTGCGATCCCACAGATGTCTGCCCACCAGGCTCCTCCATCCTTGGGATTCTCCAGGCAAGAATACTGGAGTGGGTTTCCCTGTCCTTCTCCACATACCTCTATAAAAGTGATTAAATTTTATAGACAAAAAAAGAAACGGGTGGGTATTGGAAGTAGGGAATTACTACAGGATGAAATGTTTGTTTTCCCCTCAAATTCAAGGTTAAAACCTAATCCCCAATGTGATTATTAGAAGGTGGCAGCTTTGGGAGGTGGAATTAGTGCCCTTAGAAGCCAGAGAGCTCCCTCACCCCTTCTGCCATGTATCATGAAAGAAAAGAAAAAAAAAAAAAAAACTGAAAGCAGGCTCTCGCCAGATACAACCCCAGCTGGCGCCCAGATCCTTGACTGGTCAGCCTCCAGAACTGTGAGAAATACATTTCTGTCATTTATAACCTACTCAGGCTATGGTACTCTGTTTTAGCAGTCTGAATGGACTAAAACAGGAGTAACAAGGGATTACTGTTGATAACAAACTGAAATCCTCCATGTGAGTCTGTCCTTATGTGAGGCATGTACAGATAGAAGTTGGGGTTCCTAATTCCCAGAACAGGGATCGAGCTTCTCTACCGTGTGTTCAGTTCTTTTTAGTTTGTATAATATCACCTGATATGAATTCAAAGCACTATGAAAATGAGAGAAACATGAAGGAGTTTTAAAACCAAATATGTTGACTTTATGACACAATCTCTGGATGGTGCCCTCAGAGGAGGGGCATGCTGCAGGATGAGATTGGGTTAAGTGAACCCTGAGGCAGGGATCTTGGGGTTGGAGAAAGCCATTAACATGAGGGTCTGAGACTGCTACCCTGGGGCCCTTGGCTGGCATCTGAGAACCTAGATTAGGAGAAGGATCCCAAATCCCTTATGAGAATGGCTCACTCTGCCTAAACTGTGCAAATAATGTGGGTCATGCTTTCCTTCTGGAATTAAGCCACAGGCCAGGGAGAGGGTATCTCTGTGAGCGCCTCTCAGGAAAGACACTGGTGAGACTTTCCTGGGAGTTCAGAGGCAAAGACTCTGCACTCCCAATGCAGGGAGCCCAGGTTTGATCCCTGGCTAAGGAACTAGATCCCACATGCCACAACTGAGAGTTAGAATGCCACAACGAAGATCAAAGATCCTGTGTGCTGCAACTAAGACCCAGTGCAGGCAAAAAAAAGAAAAAAAGAGAGAGAGAGAGAGAGAGAGAGAGAGAGAAACAGAGACACTGGGCACTGAGTTTCTCAAGAGTTCCCCTGGCAGATGGCATTTCTCACATGCTTTAACAACTTGTTGCTGGGGGAAGGAACAACATCCCGTGTGACTCACTGGGAAAGAATTCTTAGGAGCATGTTCCTGGTCCTCTGGACTTCATCCTCCGCACCTCTTCCCTTTGCTGAGTTGGCTCTGTGTCCTCTAGCTATAATCAGTCATGACCACAAGTACAACCATATGCTGAGTTGTGTGAATCCTTCTACAGAATCGCTGAACCTGGGGGTGATCCTGGAGGCCCCAACATAAGAGGTGATCCCGGGAGACACAAAGGGCAGAGATGATGGCCTTAAAGGCATATACTGTCAAACAAGTTACCTAAGTGAGCAAATTGGGCAAAACTCTTCTGGGGAACTTGGAACAAGTGTAGCACAAGCACGTATGTGGCAAGGGGGATGTGATATTTATCCACCAACTTCTGAATTGGTATTAAATGTCTGGAACTTCCAGCCTACCCTGTGCTTGGGCCCAGTGGGTGCTGGGGGTCCACAGCCAGCCCTGAAGGCAAGAGCTGCAGCTGGAAGCTGGGCTTCCATGTGCAGAAATACTATGTGCCTGCAGAAGATAAGGTGGGCCGCTTCCGCCACAGCCCCTGAAAGGCATTAAATGAAACATGAAGTAGGACTATTGCTCAGTGTTTTCCAAGCTGCTCATCACCTTCCCTATGAACACAGGGAGGATGGATTACTGGTGCCCCATTTCCACCAGGGAGCCCCTGCCTCCCAGGAGAGGCCGCCCCAGGGCACCACGGGCATAGGGAGAGGTTGTCTTATCTACTGAAGACAGAGATGTGGTCCTTCTTCCCTCTCTGCCCTCAAGTCCTGGGCATAGGAAGCCCTGCTTTGGTTTACTGTTTTATATTTCACCTCTTTACCCAGTCTGATGAATAGGTCAGCAAGAGGCCTCCCCACCCACAGAAGGGGCAGCTCCTCCATCAAGCTACACACTGACTGATTCTTTCTGTGTCTGGGTATTGTGTGTATCCACTGGGGCTGATCCGCCCTGCTTGCTCTTGGTGGAGTTCCCACACTCCCCAGAACTCTCTGGCTTACTTAACAATTTTCTCATTCTGTCTTCTTTTACTTAGATGGCTAGAAATTCATCATCCAATAACATGGGGATATTAAGAGTACCTACCTCAGACAGTTGCTATGAGGATTATGTCAGATATCACAAGTAAAGTGCTTCAAACAGTGCCCTGTACACAGGAAGCACACAATAGAATTAACTACCATTATTACGTATTTAGAATCAGGGGCTTCCAGGTGGTAAAGAACCCACCTGCCAGTGCAGGAGACCTAAGAGTTGCTGGTTTGATCCCTGGGCCAGGAAGATCCTCTGGAAGAGGGCATGGCAACCCACTGCAGTATTCTTGCCTGGTGAATCCCACGGACAGAGGAGCCTGGTGGGCTCTAATCCAGAGGGCTGCAAACAGTCGGAAACAACTGAAGTGACTGAGCACACACATCTATAACTGGCAGATGAGTAGTTATTGGAAGAAATAGAAAGCCTAGATTGCTTCAACCTGCTGATTGCGATGCATCAGCGGACTAGAATGATGATGGATTCTTCAGGAACTCTCAGCCAATTTTCAATTTCAGCTTTTGCAAAACTGTCAGAAGTTCTAGGTAAAACACTATTCCTCTCAAACGGCAATGAGTGTTTTACATGTTCAGCTCCTAAAATCAAGGTTGCTAGGCAGACAGTGAAATTCCTGCTCAAGGAATTGAAGGTAATACAGTGGGAACTCTCCTAAGTTCACTGTCACCCTCTACTATCCACACAGTTTAATCTTTCCTTAAAAAAAAAAAGCCCAACATTTACAGAACTGATTTGAAAACTCTTTCCATAACCATTTGTGGGAAGAACTGAGAGGCCACGGCCAGAAAAGTTAGAATGCTCAAATGAGAAACACAGAAGCCACAGGGCCTCATGAGCAGAATGAGACAGACAGCCCTGTGGTCACATGTGATGAACAGCGAATGCTTAGCAAGCACCGTGGAAGGAAGAGGACGAGTCTGAGAGCTCCTTCATGAAGAATGCACTTCTGGTGACCACGGAACAAGTCTAAGCAAGACCCCAGACGGCCTGGCAACTGAACAAAGGCCCAAACAGGACGAAGCCAGCAGGTGACATGTGGCAGGACAGGACGTCCCCCATGTGGAGGGACCTGGCAGCCAGACCTGGCTAAGGTCTGTCATCCTGAGGGACTAACTACGGATGTCAGAACTCAGTGTGCATCATCTGTTGTCAGCTTTATTAACTGTGATTGTGTTTACTGAATACTGAGCTTATACCAGAATGAGGAGCTGGGCTAAGTCAAAGACGGTTTGTGGTTTTTAAGACTCTCAGAACCTTTTGTGAGATATCCTAATTTGTGTATGCTACCATTTTTCTGCTGGGACTCTCCTGATAAAATATCTATTTAAAAATAACAAGTACATTTAAAGAATTTTGATAACAAATATGCCTGACTGATGATGATTAACACAGCTCTAATCTCTGAAGTTAACTTTTTTATTTCTCTTGGATTTGAAAATTGCCTGGTTTACTGAAGTAAACAATGATGAATATTAATGAAGAATGATAAGAAATACTAAAGAACAACAATAATTAATATTAAAATGCCACAGGCTAGATAAGATTTTTCTTTCCCTTTAATGCAAAAAGTAACCAGTTCAAGGATTTCCCAGTTCTTAAGATCAGTCTTCAGTTTAGTTGGTCAGTTCAGTCGCTCAGTCATGTCTGACCCTTTTCGACCCCATGGACTGTAGGGCTTCCCTGTCCATAACCAACTCCCGACGTTTGTTCAAACTCACCATCGAGTCGGTGATGCCATCCAACCATCTTATCCTCTGTTGTCACCTTCTCCTCCTATTTTCAATCTTTCCCAACATCAGGGTGTTTTCCAATGAGTCAGTTCTTCACATCAGGTGGTCAAAATATTGGAGCTTCAGCATCAGCATCAGTCCTTCCAATGAATATCCAGGACTGATTTCCTTTAGGATTGATTGGTTTGATCTCCTTGCAGTCCAAGGGACTCTCAAGAGTCTTCTCTAACACCACAGTTCAAAAGCATCAATTCTTTATGGTCCGACTCTCACCTCCATACATGACCACTGGAAAAACCATAGCTTTGACTAGATGGACCTTTGTTGGCAAAGTAATGTCTCTGCTTTCTAATATGCTGTCTAGGTTGGTCATAGCTTTTCTCCCAAGGAGCAAGTGTCTTTTATTTTCATGGCTGCAGCTGCCATCTGCAGTGATTTTGGATCCCAAGAAAATAAAGTCTGTCACTGTTTCCATTGTTTCCCCATCTGTCATGAAATGATGAGACCGGATGCCATGATCTTAGTTTTCTGAATGTTGAGTTTTAAGCTAGTTTTTTTCACTCTTCTCTTTCACCTTCATCAAGAGGCTCTTTCATTCCTCTTATCTTTCTGCCATAAGGGTGGTGTTATCTGTGTATCTGTGATTATTGATACTTCCCCTGGCAATCTTGATTCTAGCTTGTGCTTCATCCAGTCTGGCATTTCGCATAATGTACTGTGCATATAAGTTAAATAAGCAGGGTGACAATATACTGCCTTGACAATCTGCCAGACAGATTGGAACCAGTCTGTTTGTCCATGTCCAGTTCTAAGTGTTGCTTCTTGACCTGCATACAGGTTTCTCAGGAGGCAGGTAAGGTGGTCTGGTATTCCCATCTCTTGAAGAATTTTCCACTGTTTATTGTGATCCACACAGTCAAAGGTTTTGGCATAGTCAATAAAGCAGAAATAGATGTTTTTCTGGAACTCTCTTGCTTTTTTGATGATCCAGCGGATGTTGGCCATTTGATCTCTTGTTCCTCTGCTGCTGCTGCTGCTGCTGCTAAGTCGCTTCAGTCGTGTCAGACTCTGTATGATCCCATAGATGGCAGCCCACAGGCTCCTCTGTACCTGAGATTCTCCAAGCAAGAATACTGGAGTGGGTTGCCACTGCCTTTTCTAAATACAGCTTGAACATCTGGAAGTTCTTGGTTCATGAACTGTTGAAGCCTAGGTTGGAGAATTTTGGGCATTACTTAGCTAGCGTGTGATATGAGTGCAACTCTGTGGTAGTCTGAACATTCTTTGGCATTATCTTTCTTTGAGATTGGAATGAAAACTGATCTTGCCTACTTAAAAAATGCATAAATGCTTTAGGAATTAATTTAAAGATGGATTTTATGAAGGTAGTGTTAGGAGAGAGACTACAAGAGTTAAGAGATTTTCATTACATGTTTGGAGACTGCCCATTGACCTGGGCTGGAGAGGGGTCTGTAGAAGTGCAGGTAAAAACCCTGCCTCTAGTTCTCTGATCCCACACAGGACATTTCACCAAGGACAAAAACGCCAAATTGTTAATGTTTACATACCCCAAAAAGCCACACGATCAAGGTTTAGCTCTCACTGCTCATTAATTTTGTTCTTACTTTGGCTGATTTTAGGTATCAGCTCACACCTATCATACATTTTAAATCAGAACATGCCGATTTTAGCCCTTCAAAAAGTTCCCTTTTATTAAGCATATTAGTCTTAGGCTTTTCAAAAATGACTTGTTCCTTGGAAACTCTTGCATAGTTTATCTAATGAACACATGGGGTGGATTTTTAAAGAGAGCTATTGTCCTAAAATAGATGAACTAAGAGGATTGTACCAGAATCTATTCCTTAAAGTAGTACAAGGGTGACATCCACTGGCCAAATAGCTTTAGTGACAAGTGACAACGAAAGAGAACATGCCCAAACAGATGCTCTATATAGGTGAATGTTGTTCAGTTGCTAAGTCATGTCAACTCTTCTGCGAGACTGTGGACTGTAGCCCATCAGTCTCCTCTGTACTTGGGATTTTTCAGGCAAGAATACTGGAGTGGGTAGCCATTTCCTTCTCCAGAAGATCTTCCCTACCCAGGGATTGAACCTGTGTCTCCTGCATTGGTAGGCAGTTTCTTTACTACTGAGCCAGAGAGGTGAATACATCTATCCAAAAGCAAATGTATTCAAATTTAAAAAATCATATTCACTATTGTATATACTTCTTAACATTATTTTTACAAATCTATGCTGCATATGCCAATCCACACTGGCAAAAATTCAAAAGCTTGACAATATATTCTCTTGGTCAGGCTCTGGGAAAACAGGTATTTTCATGACACAAAATGTTAGAAACCCTTTGAAGAGAAATTGGGTGACATCCAGCAGAACCATGCATGCATTTATCTGTTGATCCAGCATTCCCACTTCAGACTGAGACGCTTCTGACAATATAAAATACATATGCATGAAATTATTTATTGTGACAGGATTTATAACTGCAAAATATTGAATACTTAATAAATGCCCCAATATAGGAGAGCAGCTGAGTAAATGACGGTACATACATACGACACAGTGCTATGCAAGGAAAAGAAAGAAAAGAAAGAGTAAGATTTATACGAACTGATATGGAGAGTTTTTCAGGATAGATCGTTAGGCAGAGAGAAACCATGCAATGACCGACACAGGTAACAATACTGTTGTTTTTTTTAACCTAAGCCAGGAGATAATTAAAAATTTTATTGTACTATAAATGTGTGGTGAATCAGGCATGGTAGAGATGGATGAGAAAGGCATTTCAAGTCAGATATGATACCTGTGATACTTGTCTTTGTCTTTCACGGGCCAGCCCCCTGATATACACACTGATACAATCTATCAGAGGCAGTCATTTCTACAGATAGATACAGACGTACATATATCTATATGTACAGGTAGAGATATATACACACATACGTATGTAGGTAGATAGATATTGGAAACAGATCATTAAAATGTGTGGGTTTATCCAGTAAGATTGCGTACTTCAAGATTTTACACTGATCTGTTTGACATGGGTGTGTACCAACTTAAATTTCAAGATTAGAGTAGGGAAGAATTACTGCTTCCCAGGTTGTAAAAGCTGCCGTTGCTTCTGTAGAGATATGCTCATATTTCTCTTTCTATCGTTGTTCTTCCAGCAAGCTGGTCACTGCAATTTAATTTAATCTAATTTTGTCTCATCCTTTTCTCGTTCCTTGTCTCACTTTGAATGGCAGAGGCAGTTTTATTGCATGGTTTTGCAATAGTACTCATTTTATAGTATTCTATTTTTTTCTTCTATTAAAGTTGCAGTTTTCTTAACATTTTTCCTTAAACAAAGAAAAATAACAACCAACCACATGTACTGCAGGAACTGGGAGCTGGAGTACCTGGGCACTTGCAGGAAACTCTGGATGGAGCACAGGAGGACTGGAGGGGGAAACCCTTCCCATCTGAGATGTCTCTCCTTCGCCATCTACTGACGAAACTTAACCGGGCCACTTGGCAAAGGAAGCATATTTAAATTATCACAGAAGAGGGGAAAATGATGAGCTGGAGGTCAGACAGTAAAGCTAAGGGCATAAGGAGTGTCCACACACACATCCTATGGCTGGTCCTTAAGAGCTTAATTCTTTCTTAATATAATTGCTCATCCTTTGTCTTTCTCAACATGTAATTTGTAAGTATGTGAACATATTTCATTGTTTATATTCATATATACACACATATATGTATATGTGCATACATATATATATTTAACCAAGAGAGGGGGAGTTCCTTTATATTTTTCCAATTAAAAGATGCAATCTTACTTATTCTTTCACCCATTATTAAGGAGGAAAAATACGATGAATTTATTTTTGCAATTAGACAGTAAAGCAGACTTCCACAACTATAGCAGACAAACAGGCAGATAAATATATAGGCATATGGATGAATGAATATAGACACATAAAGAGAAAAACAGAAATAAGTTGAAAGAAGAATGCATACACAGATAACACATAGTAAAAGAGAGATGTGTGTGCTTAGTCGCTCAGTATGTCCAACTCTGCAACCTTCTGAACTATAGTCTACCAGGTTACTCTGTTCATGGGATTTTTCAGGCAAGAATACTGGAGTGGGTTGCCATTTCCTTCTCTAGGGGATCTTCCCAACCCAGGGATTTAATTTGCATTTCCTGTGTCTCCTGCATTGCAGGTAGATTCTAAGTTTATTAAAAATTTGAAGACTGCAGGGCATAAATTCAATCATTGGTGTTAGAAATTTGGGGCAACTGTGGATGACATCTCATAAGGCATTGTACGTATCTATGTTACCCACAAACCAGCCTTTTCTCTTCTTCATCCTGACAAATTCACCAGTTTAGCATCTTTGGGGCAGGTCCGTCCCTTCAATTGCTTTTCAAAACAGATAGTAACGTGTCAGTCTGGGGTCAGTGTATGAATGAACACGTATTTACTCCTACACTTTACACTCATGTACTTAACAGTCCTAAGCATCATGCTGGGATCTGAGAGTCAGAGGCTCTGAGCTCTAAGGTGTAAGAACGTCCCCCTTCCCATTTTTCACTCTTCCCACTGGGGAACCTCGTGTGCTTCTGTACTGGCACACTCAGATTTACTTTCTAAGGCAGCTTTTCCAAGAGTCTGGTTTTGGTGTTGTCTTACTTGTTTGTTTTTATCTTTTCCTCATTTCTAAAGTCTATACTATGTATCTTTTTAGTTTTGTTTGGTCATATTGCTTCATATATTTTTTATACTTTCACAGATTTTTGCATTAAAAACTTTTATTTTTTTGGGCTGTGCCACAAGGCATGTGGGATCTTGATTTCCCAACCAAGGATTGAACCTGTGCCCCTTGCAGTGGAAGCTCAGAGTTTTAATCACTGGTTAAAGGTTGGTCATAACTTTCCTTCCAAGGAGTAAGCGTCTTTTAATTAACTGAAGGGAAAATTATGGTGCTAAAATCTGAAATAAGCCTAAGTCATATAGGCTTATGATTATAGTCATATAGTATGACTGTAGTCATATGGTATCTTTTCTTATTGCAAAAGCACTTGTGTTTCGAGAGACTTTAAAAATTGTGCTTTATGAGGACATCATTTCAAGCTTATGTCATGCTACTGTTCCTTATAAATGAGTGAATTTTATATTTTGGGCAGAGGAAGTAGATGTTCAGAGTGGACTTCCTTGCAAATATATTGCTGAGAGAAATGTTAACAAATGAACAGGAACATTACCTGAGTCCCAGAGCTGAGAGGTGAAGAGCTGAGTCCATACCAGTGACAGTCAAAGGCAAGGTACTAGGCAAAATGTCTGAAAGACCCAGATATTGTTCTCTTGAAAGAAAAACAAAAAAAACAACCGTGGGATATCTCTGGAAAGATACAAAAGAATCTAGAATAGGTGGCTGCTTCCCAGGAGAACTGGGGAGAGAGAAGTGGAAAAGTCTTGCCTTGAGCTCAATTCTCTTTGGTACCATTTGAATGTCATACTAGGTGTGTTTCTCATGATAAACAAGCAAAATTTTAAAAAGAATTTAAACGTCTGTGGCAATACACCATTGCAAGCATCAGTCTCTTAAGAACAGTAGTGGTGGAGCTCATGCATGGGTTCAGGATATCTTTTGGAGGAAAGCTGACAACTCCAAAGGTGGGGAGTAGATATTGGTGCTGAGGTAAGTAAGCCGTTAGGATGAATGTTAGGCTCATGGCTGGCAACAGGTGGAGATGTGCCATTTACTTTGCTGGGGAGCAGCTAGGAAGGAACAGATAGAACGTGTGAGAGAACTCAAGGATTCTGCTCTGGATATGCACGATTTGAAATGCCTATTAGTCATCCATGCAGAGATGTTATATAGGCAGTTGAAACAGGAGTCATTGTTTAAGAAAGGAGTCTGTAACGGAGACTATTTACAAGGCATCAGCATATATATCAGCACCAATAAATAGAAATATGTAAGCCACACACATCATTTAAAATTTTCTAGCTGTCAGATTAAAAAGTCAAAGCAGATGAAATTAACTTTAACATTCTATTTGACCCAATATGCATAAATACTATTAATTCAACATGTAATCAGTATAAAAATTAATGAGATTTTCTTTTTGGTTGCATCTTGAGGCATGTGGGATCTTAGTTCCCCAACCAGGGATTGAACCTGTGTTCCCTGCAGTGGAAGTGCGGAGTCCTAACCACTGGACCACCAGGGAATTCCCAGAGAGAGATTTTTTTCTTCATACTGTTTTAAAATCTGCTGTGTATTTTACACTTATAGCACACCTCAAATAGGACTAGCCACATTTCAAGTGTCAACTTGTCACATGTGGTGATGACTACCTACTGGACAGTACAGAACAGTGATGATATTTAAAGCTATGGAACTGGAGGAGTGGAGGGACTGGATTCCGAAGCACTTGAACATTTAGAATTCAGGTAGAAGAGGAGGAGCTGACAAATGAGAGTCCACTAAACCAGCAGGAAAACAAGGCAAGAGCAGCCATGAAGAAGGGGCTGTCAACTGCATCAACTGATGTTGAGAAGTAGAGTAATAGGGAGAGAAGTGACCACTGGGATTGGGAAGAGGGCATTGTTGTTAATCTTGGCAAGACAGCTTTATTAGACTGGGGGCTCCTCCTTCCGAGCTGGAGAATGGGAGGTGGAAGGTGGAGTTGTCTTGTGCCGACATCTCAAAGGCAACATGTTCCAAACCGATCTCTCTTCTCTGGCATCCTGCCTCACTCTCCTCTCCCTGTATTTTGATCTCTACTGAGGGGCCCACGTTAGAAACCTGGGAGAGGTTCTCAAGTCCAGCCTTTCTCTCAGACCTCATAAGCTATTATTCACAAAGTCATCCATTTCACCTGCGAAACACTTCATCTGTTTCCCTTGCCTGCAGACAAGTTGCTTCAGTCCTGTCTGGCGCTTTTCGACTCTACGGACTGCCACCGGCCGCCTCTATTCATGGAATTCTCCAGGCAAGAATACTTAATGGAGTCGTTTGCCATGCACTCCGCCAGGGGATCTTCCCAACCCAGGGATCGATTTCACGTCTCTTCTGTCTCCAGCATTGGCAGGCTGGTGCTTTATCACTAGCGCCACCTGGGAAGCCCGTTTCCCTTGCTCCATCCCTATTTCCCCAGGATAGGCCCTCATACCTCTCATCTTCCTAATATCTAGTCATCCTCATTGTTGTTCAGCCTCTAGCTTTGTCACCCTCAAGAGTTCTGTCATGAAGCTTGGCACCACCACAGGTCTGGCGTCCTTGCTGCTCTGCTAGAAATGTCTACCTTGCACGGCTCCTCATGAAACAAGCTTCGTTGTTCCTACTCTGGAGTTCCTTCTTTCATTCTCAGATCAATTCATTCACTCACTCCAACACACACACACACACACACACACACACACACACACACACACACACA